>PVKM010031586.1:0-16760 GCA_004027735.1 Carollia perspicillata | reverse complement strand
AATTCATTGCTCAAGGCTCCATCATCTTTATTTATCACTGAAGTTGCTGAAACTAATACAAGAAAGTCTGGAAGCTTTTTTAAGGTAGTAAGGAAATAGAAATGGTATGTTAGAAAGTACATCTAACAACGCAGTGGGCCACTGAGAAGAGTCAGGGACTCATGGAGATAGATGATGAAATGTGTTTTTGCTTTTCATTTAGTCCAAGGTTAGTCAGGGAGGGGAAACTGACAGATCTCAACTGTAATGCTCCCAATACACATTAGTTTACACTCAGTTTCCAGACAAGCTACCAGCACCTCTTTCTCAAGGAAGGAATGCACCTTACGAAAGAATGCACATCTCAAGGACCACCGAATGCATTGCCGCACCAGCTGCTGCACTGAGTCACTCGCATGCCTGGGGCACAGTCATTAACCTTCCTAGGTCTGAGAGACAAGCCAAGATGCTGACGGCAGCTGTAAAAAAAGGAGTCTTATGATTTCGGTAATAGGCCCGGTTAAATGTCAAGGGAGACATTTGGCAACATCATGAATAGATCTGTGAGGAGAATCACTGTGCTGGCTGAGAGAGTTGAGCGGAACATGGATTAATAGCTTCTTGCGATAAATCCCACACGTTCTTTTTGAAATCAATACCACTGATGCCCACAAGAGTTGCTTGCTTGAAGAAAAGGCAAAGAAAGACATTCCTGGTTCATCTCTTCACATATCCAGCTCCCCTCTCTAAAACACTTGCAACGTGGGCCTTGACATTTCTCTCATAGTGAGATCTCAAAAAAATACTTTTAATTAGTGAATTCTTGCAGAATTATACATACACATGACTATAAGTATGAATGAATACTATTTCAATTGCAAAAAATGGAGAAACAGACCAATTTTTAGTGACAGGAAGCTTCTTTTCAAAAATAGAACTCTCTATGAATACTTTTCCTCCTTGCTTCTGATTTTGAAAATAAGTTGATTTCTTATTATGCAGCGGTACATGCACATGAAGTACATATAGATGATAAAGTGGAAGAAAATGAAGATAAGTTGTAGATAAAACTGAGAGATGTTTACTATTATAATATCATCTTTCTAATCTTTATTCCATTCATTTTTTGCAAACATTCTATTGTATTTTACCTATGTGTGGTAAACTTTATTACTTAATATGACAAAAGCATATTTTTCATATAATTAAGTAGTCTAGTAAAAACGACTAACTGAAATTATTTGATTAAAATATATTCAGAATCAGCCTAGAAAACAGCTCCAAAAATGGTATCTGGAATAATGAGTATCACTGCACACAGAGCAATCTGGGCATGTAAAACACTGTGGTTTTTTGAATACACAAGCTTATTATCTATGCATCTAGGGAGCCCCATGCCTTTCTAGTCTTTGTCCCACCACCCCTTAGCATAAAGCAAAATGTCTAGTATTTGGTAGCAGTCCAATAAATACAGCATTGCATATGTCAATGAATGATTCAATGAAGAGTAATTATTTAAATAAATAAAAACTTTAAATGATTTGGGTTTCATTTGCCCGCTCATTTCACAAACAGTGTATATGATAAGATGGGAGACAAGCCAGACAGCTTATACAGCAGAACATGTGTCAGGAAAACCACTGTCATTGTTTCACTCTTCAGTAGATCATTTTCAAATAGCCAGGGAGAGCCTTTGGGGAATTTTTTGGGTGGCGTGGTTTGTTCTTGTGGTGACTCCCGGTGATGGACAGTGCCTGAAGCTGCAGTCATCCAAGACTAGTGACTTGTTGCTGTCTCCAATGTGATTTGGTGCCATTTAGAAAAAGTGTCTTAGGCAGATGATGTGAGATTGATTTGGTCAAGCTGACTGTTCTCAAATGTACCTTTGGTTTTCTAGAAGTCCTGAAAGCTGAAAATTGGATGGTACCCTGATTGCAGAAGGTCTGGATGCAAGACTGAATAGGCTATTTTCTGCTCCAAGGGCGTCGATCAGGTTGCTGCCTCCCTCATTTACTGGGACCTTTGGGAAAAGAAGCTCCTAATCTAATTCTTAGACAATATGAAGAGTCAGCAAGGAGGAATTTTTTTGATTAACAAGATTGCTTTATCTTATCTAGATTATTCATCCCACTACTAATGGCTTAGAATGTTGAAACAAAATGTAAGCCTTAAACTTAGAGTAAAAAATAACTGTCCCAATGCAGAAATTCCTTAAAAGAGCAGCTATATTCCCAGAGAATGTGTTACAAGCAAACATTCTTAGATCCTAATTATTTTCACTGTAACTCGTGGAACACAAGTGAAAATGTCACTGTTCACGTCTTCCAGCAGCAATCTGACACCGAAGACAGTTTAATTGGTTATTGCATCCCTGAAATAAGATGTAAGTTATATAAATACTTATAATCCTCAAAGTATATGAAACACACTTTAAATGAATTGCTCACAATTAGAAGGCTGTGTTCCTCAGTGAAGTCACACTGCAGCCCCAGATCTTCCCACCTGCAGCCCATGGAGCCAGGGAACAGAGCATCCTGGGACAGCTGTGTCTGCACACAGAACTGGCTCAGTCCTCATTTCCCTCTGCTGTGTGCAGAACTGTTCATTGTCAGACTGAAAATCTAAATAATTCCTATTGTTTTCAAGTATTTTTTGTCAATAATGGGATAGATTGTAAAACCCACTTGGAAACAGCAGATGTGACGAGGGGACCACTAGACCTACATGTGGAGCCTTGGCAGATGGCCTTTCGCTTTCCCCATGATGGTGACAGGAAAACACAGAGGCTTTGCCAAGTCTCAGCAGCACTCTAGCCCCTACCAGGGAAGGGCCTTGGACAATGATTGGGCTTCTGGGATCTTTGTGCTTTCTCATTTTTCATTCCTCATCTCTTTATCACCTGACCCACTTGCCCCTTCTAACCGGTTACCAGTGAGTGAGAGGTGGATTTTGTTCCAGGACAATGGGAGAGGTAGAGAAATAATGTCATAGGTAAAGCTACTCTCAGTTACATAGGGCAGTGTGTGTGGAGTCCACAAAAGGGAATGATAGGCAGAGAGATAAGAGGATAGGAGCTGGACAATTGTCCCTGGGATCCTAGAGGCCAAATGATGTGCTGATTACATGACTGAACATGCTCCCATTCAACCAGAAAGTAAAGAGCAGAATGGGGCCAGATTAGGACTGGAAGTCAAGACTTCATCCCTTCTCTATGATGGGGCTAATCCCCTTGGTAGGCAGTCCTACTGATATAGGGAAGCGACTAAAAACCAAGTGGGTCTTAGGACAGGGTCCCCCTCCCCCAGTTCAGATGGCGGTACCAGCCTGCACTGAGCCAGCCAGGAGATAAGGGCGCGCAAAAGGACACTGACCAACCAAATAAGGAAATCTAAACTAACCTCTGCATTCCTCTGCATTAGCCCAGAAGCGAGGGTTTATAAGCTTTGCAAATCCTTTGTTTGAGCGCCCAGAATTTGGAAGCCGTCTCCTCTGGGCCCATGCGTGTAATAAAGGCTTACTCCATCACCCCAGATCATGTAGGCATTCGTTTTTCCGCAACACTACAGCTACCACACCCTCACCACCCCAGAACTTGAGCTGTGGAAACAGAACTGCCCTCGGCCTCCTCCCATTCCCATAACACTGTTACTAGCTGAAACATGCCTCATATTGCTCTGGGATGGCTTCTTTGTGAACTGGTGGGCTACAGTTAGCCCCAGGCTAATCCTGGAAGAACCAGTTCTTGTATATAGGACAGGAAAGCCTTGGGAGATCCAAGAATGAAACATGGGCCTAGATGAGACATGAAACATTGTGTCAGTGTATGTTTGTAGTGGGTAAAGACCTCCTGACAAATAGAAGGCAAGCTTCCCAGGTGCCCAGAGGAAAGCTTTGGTTATACAGGCTGGCATGATGGTGATCTGCCATATAGCTTGGAAATGGGTCATTTCCATCAGCACTGGTAAACCTTAGAAGAGCTGTGTCAGAGAGGGCTCTCACTTTTTTAGACCCTTCAAGACATCAGGTAAAGTTATTATCCCATTTCTGCCTTATCAACCACAAAGCTGGGAAATTAACTTAGTCTCTCCCAGCCTCGCCAACTATAGGCTCATTGTACCTATCCAGAAAGATTACTAAGAACAAAGAAGATAGCATAATGACTAGCTCGAGGCACACTCTCAAAGCAGAACTGTTAATCAACTTTATTTGCATAGCTTAACTTTCCATTCTAGTTCCCATCCCACTCACAGCCTGGAGCTGGGCAGCCAGGCTCTAGCACAGGGGCTCTCTCCCCCAGCTATAGCTGATTGGACCTAGTCAGCTGTCAATCATATTCTGTTTCATGAGGATTTTAATTAAGAAACACAGAGACTGAGAGAGTTAGAATATGAATTATATTTGTAAAGAACTACCACAACATTTCTGATGGTAAAATCCAGGAACCGATGAACTCAATGACATTAAAATAATCTCCCTTTTCTTGAGCTAGTTTTACTGGGTTTCTGTTTGTTACAGCCAACAAGTTCCACGTTGAGTTAACATTCAGAGAAAGCAGTTTTCTCCCTGTCCCCATTTAATAAGCAAGCCACAGGGGAAGGGGGTGGCTTTCATCTTGTTAAGGTCTTACAGTGAGTCAAGAATGGATGGGCGTGGGGCCAAACTCTTCTGACCTATAAACCAGACCTTTTGGTATATCTCATATTCATTTCCTATGTTTTGATAATGAGAAATTTCATTCAACAGACTATTAATTATTTTACTCAGCATGAGTATTGAGTAATTATGTCATCCTATAAGAATAACTGAATATAGGAAATTTTAGAACTGACCTTGCAGCCATTAATTATGCCTTTAAATATTCAACCATACATAATAAAATTCATTCATATTTTAATCTGAAATTTTAATTTTTTTAGTCTTCAATAAACCAAAGGATTGGTTCATACTCAGCATTTGAGAAAAATTCATTAAATGGATAATGAACAGCAATAACAATAAATAGCAGTAATAAAAGCTAACATTATTGAGACCTTATTGTGTGCCATGTTAGAGAATAAGCACAGAGATTAATTAATACAGCACACAGCCAGTAGTGGTGGGGTAAAATCTGAACCCACAAAACTCAGATATAGTAAGCACTAGAGCACCTCAGCCAGGTCCTCTTTACTAGGCTGGTACCCACCTACCAGCTGCACCTGAGCTAGGAAATTAAGTCCTCCAACCCCTTGACCCACAGCCAGTGGCTTACTGATAAGGGATACAAAAGACTGTCTCCTGCCACAAGGGCTAACAACTTGGAGTGATTTAGATTACACAGCTCCCATGACCCAACCTGCATCTTTCCCTGAGACCACATCTGCTCGGCTTTCTCCTTCCCTGTTCTGAATTGCCTTCTCTTTTACAGTGTTTTACTGAGGAGCACTCCTTCTGTGCATCTAAATCTAAAGAGGTGATGCTGCCAATGGGACACAGAATGAATCCTTCTGAGTGTGAAGGAAAGGTCATTGCCTGATCTGATCATTTGGATTCTGTACAAGAAAGCATCTACCTCAGTCCCAGGGGTAATTTAGTTAGGGCACCATGAGATCAATATAGCTTCTAGGTGATATAAAAGATGTTTCTTGGTGTCCCATGCACAGTTTAAAAAATATAGGTAAATACAGTAAATAGCTTAATAAAGGTTTGGTCACCAGAGCCTCAGATCCATCAAAGATGAGGGCTGGATCAACATACCAGGCAGTTCACCTAGATAGCCCAAAGCATCAGTTAAGAAGGAGAAAAATTCAGGGCTAGTAGTAGAAGAGGAAACATTTTAAACAATGGCCTCAGGGCCATCTGTGAAAGTGGTGGGTGTGATTTCTCCATCAACCGCTTTTTGTAAGTTTCCCCAGATCTGTGACCACAGAATCATCAGTTTGGTCATTGCATGGGATGGACTGCCATAAGCAATGTATGTCCCACCCAGATCCCCTTTACCAGGCTGGCACCCCTACCCCACACACCCTGACAGCTGTTGTGTGTGTTGACTGGTAGTTTCACAGTTATCACCTTCCCCGAAGAATTGTCCTTGGCTGGCTAGAACTGCTTCCTTTGGAAAGTTACCCAAGCCCTTCCCCATGTGGCCTGTAACTAGTGAGTAATTGACATGACTTAAAAAGTACAACTCAGCAGTCAGTTTATGCCCCAGAGCACCCCCTGGGATCAGACCACAGCTTGACTTTGCCTATTAGCACAGCTTGGTGGGGTCTCCCTCCTTTCCTAACCTGCTTACACTGCCTGCCTTCCAGATTTCCCTGTAGAACTGTCCTCAATAAATCATGAGCGAATTTCTGTTTTGAACTCTGCTTTTAAGGAACCCACCTAAGCCACTGGAAGCTAGGTTAATCCACACTTAGGTATCATCATTTCCACTTTTTATTTTGCAGTTGGTTTTTAAGACTCATCTTAAAGTTTTACTGGTTCTAATACAATTATGAACTATAGCCACTTATGACACACAAGAGTAAAAGACACAATGTTCTGAACAATTGAGATGTCAAAATTAAAGTTACTAGCATGGCATAATTGCTCTATTAAAAAAACACATCAATATCTGCCTACACAGCGCACTGAGTCATCAATAAATGGCTTCCTAATTACCCAAGAGTACAAATAGATTGTTTTAATTTGTTCCTGTTGTCACTTGCTAAAATTCTGTCTTATTTGAGGTGTGGAATGAATTTTGGTCCATGTTCTCAAAAGAAGTGACTCCTATTTTGAATGGACAAAATTATTTTCTTCATGGTCTCTAGAAACTTGTCATCAAAACTTGAAAAACGTTTTAATTCTATTTTTTAAAAATAATGTCTCTCTTACAAATTATAATTGCAACAACTTGTCAAATACATAGTTTTGCTCATGTTTTAGGAACATAAAAATCTTTGCAGAAAATCTCCCAGTTAGCCAGGACATAGGTATGTTTGTATATGTGTATATATGTTTTCAAATAATGCAAATCAAAGACCAGAGGGCTGTGTTGTGTTACTCAGGTAATTATCAATAAAGTGGGAAGAATAAATGGCAACACAAAGATGTGATATAAGAGAAAAGCTCTTAATAGAGAACTTTGCAGAAAGAAAGAAGGAGCTCCTACCCTTCTCAACAGCACGGATGGAACTGGAGAGCATTATGCTAAGTGAAATAAGCCAGAAGGTGAAAGACAAATATAATATGATCTCACCTTTAACAGGAACCTAATCAACAAAACAAACAAGCAGCAAAATATAACCAGAGACATTGAAATAAAGAACAAACTGACAGTAACCAGAGGGGAGAGGAGAGGGGATAATGGGAGGAAAATGGGGAAGGGTTGTCAGGAACATGTGTAAAGGACCCATGGAAAAAGCAAAGGGGGGAAGGATTAAAGGTGGGAGGTGGAGGTGGGTGGGGTGGGGGAAAGTGGTGGCAGGAAAATAGAGACAACTGTACTTGAACGATAAAAAATATATATTAGACGTAAAAAAGAGCTCTGCGGCCTGACACCTTCAAGCTCCACCCCTACTCCTTTCTGGTTTCAAGTTTTCTTGAGGTTTTCTTATTTGTTATTTTATTATAGTGTGGCAAAAGCACTTAACATGAGATTTATACTCTAAAATATTTAGGTGTATAATATAAGAATGTGGACAATAGGTACAAGGCCATACAGCAGACTTCTAGAACATAGTTATCTTGCTGACCTGAAACTTTATGTCCATTGGTTAGTAACTGCTCAAAAGGAATTGGGATGTGTTCCTGGTCTCTCAGTTTTCTAAAACCTGAACAGTTTGTACATGACAGGAGTTATCAAACATGTGAAGTTTTGGTAAAATTGCCAGTAAAGTTATCTGTCCCTGGTATTTTTTTAGGGTAGTTTTGATAATTAATTCAGGGCTTAAATAGGTTATTATTTTCTTCTTTTGTCAATTTTAGTAAATTGTTTTTCAAAAATTGTCATTGACATTAAATTTTCTCTTGATATTGCCTTATAATTTAAGTTCTATTTCATCTTCAGATATATCCCCAGTTTTACTCTCAATATTCATTTATGTCTGTGTTGTTTTCATTGGTTTTGGCCAAGATTAGTTAGTGTTCAAGTATTCTTTGCAAAGCAGCAGCTTTCTATGGTGTTGTTGACCTTCTCTAAGGGTCAACATTTATATATTTCAGTATTTTCTTGTCTTTTATTACTTCTTCTCTTCAGTTTGTTTCACTATTTTTATTCTCTAATTTGTGTTTAAAACTTGGCTCATTAACTTTCCATGTTTCTTCTTTTATGATATATCAACTTGAGAAAATCAAGTTCTCTACAGCAGTATCTTATGCTGTATCTTAAACGTTATATAGCATCTCCATTACAGTTTGGCTCCAAGTTCTGAAGTTTCAGTACAATTCCTCTTCTGACCAATAAGCTATGTAAAAATGATTTTAACATTACTTCTAAAACATGGTTATTTTTATGAGTACTATTTATTGATTTTGAATTTTTATGTTAGTTGGAGAGTTAGAGAATGCATTTTCTATAATATCAAAAAGGCTTTTTTATTCAGAAAATGACAGGGATATTAATCATCACAGCACTAATATTTAAAGACCTTCAAGAATACAGAACAGGGTCAGAGTTTTCCAAAAGGTCAATAGAACTCTGATAGAACAAGTCACATCAGATGGCACTCAGAGCCCATAACAGGACAAAAACAGGGGACGTAAGTCATCATTGGGTTCACTAAAGGGATGCCATAGTATACGTAAAACATTTTAAAGAATTATTCTCAAAGTAGTCCTTTTAAACAGTTCCAAAAACAGCTGAGATATTGTGGAATAAAATACTTCAATGTAATGTGGCTCCAACCAAGATTACATTTATCATGAAGTTAAAATTTTTAGACTCTGTCCAGTATAAAATATTTTCCAGTTAATTGGTGGAGCCCCTTGCAGATCACAGAACCATCTGGTGTGTGTAGTGGGCTGCGGAGCTGCTGAGCTTCCTGGGTCCTCAGATTGTTATCGTGTTTTGTCATACAGAGCATTGCTGTGAACCTGCAGACAGACCAGCCGCTCCTGAGCTGAGGGTGCGCACCCAGCTGGGCCGCATTCTATAGTAAAGCGAGGAGGACTCTGTACCATTGGTCATTCCAGGCCAACCAGTTTAAGGACTACCTATGACAACAGGGCCTATCCTCCCAGGAACTTTGGGGTCATCCTCTCCCATTTTCAGTACAAATCATATGCCTCATGGGAGTTAAGGAACTTTCCCAGACTCTTCCCCAAAACGAATATGAGAGACATAGTTGATGTTATCATAGGTAAGGAAATGAGACCTAAAAATATGTAAGAGGCTGAACCAGCTATTCCATGGAGGGAAAGAGTAAGGCCTAGGTTTGCAAGGAATGGTGAGGACATTCTTACTCCACAAGCGCAGGCATTCCTGTGCGTCTCCTGGGCACAGCGGCATGCCTCCTGTGTACCCGGGGGTGCTCAGCTGGCTATTGTAACTCTTTCTCTCTGTTGTTCGTTAAATGTTGGGTCTGAAACTGGTTCATGGGGTGAAGTTAAGAATCATAACATTTGGTTTCACAGGGCAGGTTTTGTCTGGGAGGAAACATTTTTCTGGAAATATCTACATTTCAATTTTTAATTTAAATTCTAATTTAATATAAGAGGCTGACTAATAATACGCATATGGCACTGGGCAAGAGAATAGGAGGAAATCACACGAAATGAGCTACTGTCCAGCAGCGACCCTTTGTTTGTTAGGCCACACAAGCTCCAACAAGCCTCAATGTCCATTCAAGGGTCCTGTTTATGCCGAAGGATTTCACTGCAGTTCAGAAAGATCAACAGATTTACCCAGAAACAGCCTCAATATGAACTTGTTTCCCTGCCTCCAAAAGTTATCATTCCAGAATTGATTTCCAAAGTTCAGAAAAGTGTATCTATCACCAAGATATGGAAAATAAGACCTTCCAAGTTTTCTCCAGTGCTACCATTTCCCAAAGTGTGTTAGAGAAAGAACCTGTCTTACCAGAACAGTGTTTCCTTCCCTTCTATCCTGGCCTCTACTATGTGCCTTGCTCACAGAGCACTTCTCATCCCAGTCTTCAATCTCCAACAACCTCAGGGCTTCCACCTCAGCTGAGAGTCTGCCTCTCTGAGAAATCAGCACATCATTGGCGCTTCCAGGTCCCCTGGGTACAGTGGGATGAATGGTACCCCCCCCAGAAGATAGGTCCCCTTGGAGCCTCAGAATGTGACCCTAATAAAGACCAATGCAGGTATCATTATAGTAAAGATGCCAAGATGAGATCATCCTAGACTATGGTGGACAGATGCCTTGGTACAAAGAAGAAGGTCCAGAAGAAAGGCCATGTGGGAATTGAGACAGAGATTGGAGTGATGCATTTAGAAGTCCAGGGACACCAAAAATCATCAGACAACTACCAGAAGTCAGGGAAGAGACCTGGAAGAGATTCGCCCTCATAGCCCTCAGAAGGAAGTCCAACATCTTGGACTTCCGGCCTCCAGAACTACATAAGAACAAGTTTCAACTGTTCTAACCTACTTGGTGTGTGGTTCTGGGTTATGGAAGCCCTAGAATATGGTGTGCCACGCTTTCCCCTCAGGCCCATCTTACTGCCTGGTTATCTGTGACTCCCTCACATTAGACAGCACCTGTGCCTTTTCCGAGTTTATCTCCCCAGACTTTGGCACAGTTCATGACACATCCTGGATGCTTAGAAAGTGCCCATAAATGATCACATTTATAGCCCTGGGGTCCTCTCCTTTAGTCTGGAATCTACAAGAGCAGCCTCTCTCACATATTATTTTGCAGGCAGGTCAGTATCCTACCCTGTCCCTCTCAACAATCTGGACAGTTATTTCTCTCCCCACTTCATAGGTGGAAAAACAGAGAAGCAGTGAGGCCAGATACCTGAGCCAAGTCTCCTAGTGCTGTGCCTATGGTGGGCTGGAATCATGTAAATCCAGTTCTTGACTATGTGGCTCCCCAACTCTAGCTGGAACTGGTGACAGAGTAAATGAATTGAGCTTGATACCTTGTGCTAAATGCACCATCTTACATGGACTTAGCTGGAGCTGGCCTGGTCAAAGGAGAGACCCAAGGTCTGTGCACTCATCAGCAGGAGCCAAGGAGAAAGGGCCGGAATGAAAACTAGAGATGCTGCCACCTCTTGGCATCAGATAGCTGATGTCATTATAACCACATCATTTTTGGAAAAGGTCCAGGGACCAGGTAATGATCTGCCCCATATACAAGCACACATGGGAGGCTGCTATCCAGCTTCCTGTTCAGGTATTCCTGTGGAATTCTACATTCCTTGAAGGTTTCTTCCTTATTGTGAATGTGTCAGACTCTGTCTCCTGTGTACTAATCTCAAGACAAATAATGGGGTTCATTGCAGTTAAATCAATACCTTATTTATTATTTGCACATTGTTTGGAGGGAGGCAGGCACTGAAACAAAGCATTAGCCAATATTTTTATTGGACAATAGCCAGAATGATAGGAAAGTATGTTTTAATTTGCCGTTCTTACAAGTTTCCAAGGAGACTGGTCAGAAAATGAAGGACGTTCTGTCAAACATCGGCCCCTGCACCTGTCTGACTCAATTTCCTAGTAAATCACTGTTCACACATTGCTGTCTGTCTATGTTTGTTGTAAATGTGTCCTCCATGATGCAGCTTTGGCTAGCATATTATCTGGACACCCTGGACTTCCAGCAGTGGCTCTGGTGGCAACAGCCACACTGTTCTCCAAATCAAAGCAAAGGAGCCAAAAATAAAAGGGTCAGATGAAAGCTGTCTTAGAGAGTTTGAGTTCCAGGTGGTCATTATTTTCTCTATTCATTATCAAAGCAATGGTAAACACCACTGATCTTTGTTAACTTTTCCATGCAAAGTCCCATGTCAAGCCTAACTATAGACTACAAAGCCTCTTTTCATCTCAAATGCATCAGCGAGGATGGGTGTTGGCCTTGCTCAGCGGGAACTGGCAAACAGCTCTGGTGCCAGATTGACATAGCAGATAAATCACCTCCCAAAGGGAGCTGACACTTTGGGAAGCTGCCTGGGCTAACAGATCAAGCTGCCCCTAAATTATCTCCATATCTGCACACCTGTTCTGAGTTCCAAACACTCAGGGCTCCTTTGGAACTAATCCATGGCCCCTTCCAGTCCACTCTCCCTAGTGCACGTCACTGTTCACGCCCTCTAAGTGCTTCTCAAACTTGTAGGGGCTATTCAGGCATGAACACTGGACTATGTCTCCATCATCAGAACCATGTGATTTGAATAAATTAGCTTCCCAACTCACACTACTCATGAGGGTTGTCATTTAACTACCCAAGCAAAGATCTCCAATTTTTAGTTCAAATTATGTTATCCATTGTTCAGCTGTTCACTTTGCTTAAAACAGTCTTTAATTACCAACAATTCTCCCAGAACAAGCTACAGCACATTAAAGACATGATTAATCTTTGGGCACTAGATATCTTTGTTCTAGCAGTCATAGATACAAGCCAACCTGATGTGAATATAGATTCTTGGATTAGGATTGGAAACCAGCAGAGAATGTAATGTTTCTCCTTGACCTTCTCTTTCCCCAACCGGTGAATATTTTACACCCTTTCCTTTCAACCACTTTTTGTTTTAAATCTTTCATCTTCCCATTTTCTACTTAATCTGCTCTTAATAAAATAATCAAATTGTTTTTAAAAATATAATGAGAACTAACTTTTCAGCTTGAACAGCTGAATGTTTAAGATGCCTGAGGGATGACCAAACCAACAGCCACTTGTGCACATGTGGCCTCTCTCAACCACCCCACCTCTAACCTCACCCTATTTCCTCCAGTGCCTGATGACACTTCAAGACCCTCAACCCACTTTGGTCCTTGGATATTGGCCTGAGGGTTCTTCCACACTTGTGAAAATCACTCTCCTGGGCTCTGTTGCTATTCTTGGCCTGTCACCTGCAGTCATGATGAAGCCAGCATTCAGCTTTGCCCCTGCCATAACCTCACCTTCTTTTTTCCTGGGATCCATTAATATTCCCAATCACTGGCATTCTCAAAGTTCAGGCTAGAGACCCCTCAGGATAAGTCAAAGGAAGTGACCCTTGGTTGAAGACCTTGCAACACTGGCTGACCATGGTTCTCCAAGCCTCCTCTTGCCTTGCACTCCCACCATAAGTCACAGACTGCAAGCCTGACTCTCATGGTCAGTAGGCATCAGCCTTTCCTGTGATAAAAACCATAGAACTCCAAGATTTTTTAGTGTGTGGTTGTTCTGGGAGGTTGCAGCAAGGTAAGGAAGGTCACAGTGGGATTTAGGTATTGAGATTTTTTGTTTTTTTTTTCCTGAAAATTAAGGTAGCTACCACCAATAATGACTAGAAATAGCAAGGTTAAACAACTACATAGTAGATCTTTTTTATACAGATTTTTTTACAGATCCATTGAACAGTGACAACGGGACAGTGACTGACAGATGAAGGAGAGATAACAAACATAACATTTCTTTGATGTTAAATGATGGATGAACTTTTCCCTTTGGATCATCTTATTTATCCCTATACCACTACCAAGATAAGGGTACTAGAAATATTCCCAAATGGCAAGTAAGGAAACAGAAACCTTGAGAGATTAAATAATTTGCTCAGGGTGACATAGGTAGGAAGGGAAAGAACTGAAACTTACCCTTTCAAAACCTTGGCTTTGGACAATTGTGTTCCCCCATCTGCCTAGGAGCATGAGGGGAGAGCTGGACAGAAGTCCGTGTGCCCAAACTGTCACCCAGCTGGCATTGCTCAGCTCCACCTGCTAGCCAGGGCAATCACCAGAAATAAGTAGGCAACAGTGAAGACCACGGGACAAGAGAAGGACAGAGTCCACAGGGAGAAAGGTCAGCTATGTTCACAAGACCTATCTCTCTATCTACCATGTAAATATTTGCTTATTTACAGTTTTACCAACCACAATATTCATCCTCCTGCACTGAGCAAAATGAGACCTTTGTGAATAAGGCAACATGATCACACTTAGCTGCCACTGTCTTGCAGGCTCCTGAAAGTAGAATTCACACAGATGGCTTTGCCGGTCTGCTCTCAGCATTGCTCTGTGCTTAGCACCAAAAGTCTGAGAGGGAGCCAATAGTGATGACCTACCAGCTGGACAACCCCTGGTTGGTCCCGAAATGCCAACCATCTGCATGCCTCCTCATACATCCAAAAGCATCCTGGAGTGAGCAAGGTGTGGGGACATGGTGGACTTCCTCTTATCTCTCCCACAGAGAGAAGCAGCTATTCAACTATTGTGTCTTCAGAGACAAGGTGAGATATGTGACACTGGGTAATGTCATTTCTTATAGAAGGTGTTGCTTCTTAGCATATGGCTGGCAAATACAACACAAGGAATTTTGGAGGACACGGTAAGCTGCCTGCAGACACTGTCTGGGTCTTTGCGCAGTAATCACATTAGAAGGATGTAAGAAATACACAATGAAAACATAATAAATGTAGTCACAGCTTGGTGACCTATTTATCCCTTGTGGTGGCAATTCAATAAAACAGATGGGAAATTTCCATCTATCTAATAGGAGTAAACTCTGTCCTTATTAGGGAACCTCAAGTTTTGGGGTGTTTTAAACCAAGATTGCCTCTGGAAAACTGGTAAGAGATGAAGGGAAAGGTCAGCAGAGCCCAGAGTGTGGTATTTTACTTGCTCACTGCTGGCCTTCCGTGCTGTTTTTGCACAAATGGTTTCTGCGATTTGACCGTCACAGCTCATCATCGGGGCTACCTTCACTTCCTCCTTCTTTATTATCTGGATAACTTAGATCAAGTAGAGAATTGTTACTAATCACATAGTGTATAAACAAGCCCCCACAAAACCATGTTTGTTTTGGGTTTTGTTGTTTTGTTTTGTTTTGTTTTGAACAACCCATCCAATAATTTCAGCAAATGAGATACACCACTTCCCCTGGCAGATGGTGTGGAAAGTTCAGGCCCATGCTACAGACAATGATCTCCTTACATAACGCTCTGCCAACCAGCTCCACATTGCCACTCCCAGGACTCCAGCTTTCTTAATTGCTCCGAAACCTACTCAACTTTTTAGGGTATGAATATGTGTCCGTACTATGTAATCAACTATTAAATTGCACTTGCTCCCAGTTCTGTTGAAGGAAAGATAACCATGGATTTTGCTCTCCATCCTGGCATTTATGCTATTTTAGCTTCCTCATATACAAGAGTGCTGTGAAAGTATTACTGTAAAGTATCAAGAGAAGTCGGGCTATCAGTGCATTGTAGCCTCTTCTCCCACTGCCCATTTGCTTATGACTGTAGATTGTATCTGACTAGTTTTCACAGACACAAGAACTTTGTACTTCAGATAAGGCACAGACTCTGAGAAGTTTGCAGAAACCTGACCTGCTGCAAAGGCCTTGGGGGGCTTCCCAGATTTTGGAAAGGAGAGTGATGTCTCTGGGAACCGATATGCTCAACATTCAGAGAAAGAGAAAGATTAAGTCTCGGTATAGCATGCTAGTTAATTCTTAACTGAAACTAAACTCTGAAAAGCTGTTGGCTCTTGTGGGATTACTGTTTTCTCTCACACACATACACACAAACCACATCTACATCTTGCAACTGTCATTTTCAAAGTCCAATGGTAAAGCATTACTAAGTATAGCACAGGTGGGAAAAGTAGCTCCAAGAACTTCAGAGCTGTTTTCCCAAATGGGTAATGGAGTGCAACCCATCTTCTTCCTTAGGAAATTAGCAGAATGTTGGGAATCTTCCCATAGGTGCTTTTATAAAAGTTTATAACTTGGATAGCTCATTCAAAGTCACAAATCTCATGCTTAGGGCAGAAAAAAAGCCCCACTATAACTACAACAGAAGGAATTCTAATTCCCATAAACACCTGGCATTTACAGACCAGTGCAGCACTGAGGAAAGCTCTTCATCTCTCATTCTCTTTCCTCAGCAAGGCACTGTCTGACTTTCCACCTTCCCATTCAGCAGGATTGCACTGAGATTGTCTCTGCAGCTCTCAGCCCCTCCTTTGACCAACCCAGAGGCCTCTACTCAGTCTTCACTTTTTGGGTTTAACATTACTTGGCAATACCTCCCTTCTTGCAATTCTCTCCCACTGGGTCCCCCTGTACTACAAGATTGTTATGGAATTCTTAGCTTCTGCTCCCCTTTTCTCGTCTGTCTTACAGTTCCCATTCTTTCATGTGGTTTCTGCCATTGAGTCAATCTTTGGATCTAAATATCCTGCCTTGAACTCTCTCCTAATTTTTAGTCCCAACACCCAACTTTTTACTGTTCATTTGCACTGATGTTGTACAATTGTGTCTAACTCAATAGGCTGAATGCTAAATGTAGCATTTCCCCAAATAACTCTACCTCCAAATACTTTTATTTTTCACTCTCCTAATTAATTGAAAGAAGTTCCTTAATAATTTTCTCTCATATTTTTACCCATTGATTTTTGAAGCTCTTTTTAAAAAATCTCTTCAGTCTGCATTTTGATTCTATTTGCACTTCCATATCATTACTCATACATGGATTTGGCTATTATATCCTGTCTCTATTTTTTCCCTCTCCAGCTAACTTGTTTATACTTTTGCAAAACTAATTACCAAGAAACCCTGCTTTGACCAAATCATCCTCTGCTGACAACTATAAATGGCTGCTCATGCCTGGTTGATAATGTTAAACCCTTCCTTCCTTCCTTCCTTC
>PVKM010031585.1:0-16723 GCA_004027735.1 Carollia perspicillata | reverse complement strand
TTTCAGCACATCACACACTCTGTTGTGTTCTCGCAGCCAGATCGTGGCGTACATCATCAGACCAGGCACCAGGCCAAACACCTCCTGCCCCACAGCAAACCGCAGGTGTTCAGGGATGTGAGGTGGGTAGAGCATCTCTGCCTGAGTGTCTTTGACTGTGGGAGGATATACCTCTCCATCAATTATCTAAAAAAAAAAAAATGACCATAATAAGTAAACATCAATTTAAAAGTTAAGACATAAATTTTAATTAGAATTTTAAAAATACGGGGAAAGTGGTGAGTCATAACTGAATCTTAATATTCAAATGGGACTAACCTGATATTTCATTTTTCCATCTTTGAAAAGGCGCAGTTTATGCTGTCTCTCCAAAGTTTCACCATAAACGTGATTTAAGTCCACCTAGAAGAATACAGAAAAAATTCAGTTCATTGCTGCTGAAGTCGTTTATATATAAATGTCTATGATATAATTTATCATTAAATAATTTGATGATTTATCTTGGCTCAATTAAAATTTCTTAATAAAAACACTTTTTTCATAACCACAAAATACTAAATTAACATGTTTGATGATTAAAGCTACAAACACATGGGTCTTTTGCCTTTAAAGGCATTAGTATGTCCTATGGAGCTGATAAATATATTATACACTTAGCTATTTGGTTATTTCCTTTAAAAAGCAACAGAAAATTTATTATTCAGATAAAATTCCTATCAATAAACTGAAGCTACATCACTAGAATCCAAATGATAATAGTGTGGCAAAAATCTCACTTGTAATATTTAAAGCAGCATAATCAGGGTACAAATGTTTCAAACACACAACTCTCTGCAGTGTAATATTCTGAACTAAAAACACAAGGGCCAAATTACAAATGAGATATGTGTGTGTGTATTTTTACTGAACCGGTGAATTCAAATGAAAACTCCATTATAGTTTTTATAAACTAGACACATTTTAAAAAGAGGGTGAATTATTTGGTGTGGCAAATACATATATGGTCTTGCATGTTAGCACCTCCCTGCGATTTGCTGTAATTTTGATTTAGTTCTGTCTTACCCCATGACCCAGTCCTTTAGTGAAGGCTGGCCCACGCTTATGATCTGTCTTGAAAAACTGATGAGTGAAGTGCTGGGCAAAGAATGCAAACATCAAATTCGTGCCCTGAGGGTCCGGAATAAACTTTCTTCTTATTATAAACTTATCCACAATCACGTCTGAGTCAGGCAGCTCTTTTTTCCCTGAAAAATAAGGAAGATAAGATTCCACCGATGTAGACAAGGAAGGAGATAAGACCGTCAATTTACCAGGGCATTCCTCACTTACAGGAGAGATACAATTGTGACCAGGATCTGAATATAAATAACATATCTATGATATGGGGGAAAAACTTCTTATTGAATAATTTTATCTATTGTTTAACTAGTATGCATTCGGTATGCGTGAAAGGATTTGAATACATTGGGACATTAAACCAAAATGCCCACTCACTTTCATGCAGTAATTTTTACACTTTGAAAAACTCTCCATAGCTATCCATCAGAAAGGCATGAAAACTATGCTTTTGTAAACAAAGAACGATAATGTAGGGTTAAGTTTTCTATGCAGTAATCCAGCCCCCAATGCAATATATCTCGAGCGGCATCCTCTCGCTCACCTTTCACCCCCATGGGTGTTGGGCAGTCATCAGCCACGGGAGGGAGAGCTCTGGTGTAATAGGAGAGATTAGAGTAGGCTTCCCAGCTTTTGTAGCCGTAGTGTGCGTTGTAGGTCGGTGGGCTGTCAATCAAATGTGATCTGGCTGCAAATTTTAAGAAAAAGAAGTTGCTCAATTAGTCTCCATATGCAAGGCAAATCGATGTTCATTTTTGTTGTAAAATGTCCCTCCCCACCCCCCACTTAATTGTGCAAAGTGGCACCAGAGATGGAATTCAGTTCCACCAAAGACACACTATTTTAAAACAATTCGACTTCAAAGCTAACTGCTACTTGTACTTGCTAAAAAAAGAATGATTCATTAAAATACATCTTTAATGAAGTTTAGTTACTTTACACAGGACCAGATGGTCTAGCCATCTTGATTTTTCAAATAACCACCCAGGAAGCCCAGAAAAGGTACGGATTGTAAGCAGAATTCTGAGTGTGAGACAGAACTTTCTTAACTTAAATGGGACCAAAATGTCAAGATTTTTGACCATTAAGCTAGAAGGCCCACTAAAAAAGGTGTGTTTAAAGTGTTTAAAGTCCTTTTGACAAGGTTGGGAATAAGTTTCTTGAATTTGGTTTAGCAATGTGGAGTATTACAAAAATGATTTTTCTTCAAGGAACCTTAAAAATCTTAGAAAGAGAATGTACTTACATGTTAACACATATTTCATGATTGCATTTCTCAGGAAGGGAATATTATTGACGATGTTCCAGACCCCCTTGAAGTGAGTAAGTATGTAGTGCACTGTGTTTGGCGTGGGTTTCAGGAATAATTTTATGCTTGTCAGAAATTCAGCTGCAATAAGAGGAATAAAAGGAGGGTGAAGTTAATGGGGCACCTCATAAGACGCAAATCTGTAAAATGAGAACTCTATGCATCCCCTTCCAAATGAGGGCACCCAAGGGCAAACTTACGCGTGGAACAGTTTTCCCCGTAGAATCCCGTTCGGGTGCAGTCGCACTTGTACTGGTCAAATCCAACACTCATACACACCCCTTGGTTTTGGCATGGGTTGGAACAGCAAGGATTTGCTACAATAAAAGTAAGGACAAGTAAATAAATTGTTCTTCGGTGTCTTAATCTGGACTTAAACATTTAATTTTTCTCCTTACCATGGGTCTTTACAATAATAAATTCTAGAAGTATACAGGTAGTCAATGGAAAACAACTTTTAAAAACCTGCCTCACAGAATGGTTATAAAGTAGCAATAACAACTTCCTATTCTAAATACGGATAACATACTGTTCAACCAGGAAATCATTTTGCTAAGTTTTTTGTTAGTAAGTTTTTAGATGTTCTAATTGGCACTATAAAGAAGCGCACATAAGTAGCACTTTCAAAATTAAAATAGATAGATCTAGTACTTTAATCAAAATTTAGGGGAAATTGCAAAGTAGAAAGAGCTTACTTTAAAAATATTTTGCTTATTTCAAAAAAAAAAAAAAAAAAAGACCTGGGCTTTCCTGAGGCAGGAAAGCACTAACTAGGGTATTTAAATAAAACAATTACTCCCACTCGGTAACAATGGATACCACACACAATCATTTCACACAGATCGACCATATCCAGTCTTATCAAAATAACAACCTGCAAATTAGTATCACTATTCCTATTTAGCGGCTAAGAAAAGAGACCCGGACCGGTGAAGTAACTGGCCCGTGATGATCAGAGCTGGTGGCAAAGCGGGGACTTCCACCCGCTTCTTTTGGATTCAAGCGGTCCAAGTTCTGTACAAAGTCTACGGCCTCCCCATGCCGAAAGTATTCTGAATGAAGAGGTCCCCAGGAGATCAGAGCAGAAACTTAGCCGGGAGCGCGCGGTGCGCAGCACCAGGTACCCACCTGCGGCGCAGAGCGCCAGGGCGGCGCAGAGCAGCAGGGCGCGGACGAGCATCTCTGTTGCGGGCGGACGGAGGCGCTGCCGCCAGTGGTCTCCGGGCAGTGGATGGAGCTGGAAGAGGCGCTGGACAGAATTCTTGGGTGTACTTCTGACGCTCTGGATGGAGCTGGAAGAGGCGCTGGACAGAATTCTTGGGCGTACTTCTGACGCTCGCTGAAGTCCTTCGATAGCTGGAAACTAACGGAGAGAACCTTCCTTTTAAGCCCTGAAAAACAGCTCACGTAACTCTGATTGGTTCTTTCCACCTCTTCTTATTGGTCCGCAACTCCCTCCCACCCCGCCCCTCACTTAATTGCGCAAGCGCCGGTCTGGGCAGGATTTTTACCCACGTAAAAGACAAAATTGGAAACTCAGGAAACAACTTATCGGCTTCAAGGTGCGTGCAAAGCTGATTGCCACCCCCCAACCCCACGCAAGCCCTGCTCAGATCTTCTCCCCTTTCCCCCATACCTTCCACCTTCCCGAGTCTCCTGCTTAGGGACTTCGGATTTGGGTCAGATTACCTTTTTTTCACTTCTAATTTTAGGTGGCGGGACACTGTGGTTTGTGTACGGGAAGGAGTGCCCAGAGGTTCCAGAGCTCAAGTAGGGAGTTCCCTTCAGGCCTCCTAGGCAGTCACAGTGTGGACCGATCCGAACAAGCAAACCCCCAAAAGACTGCATATTTTACACGTATCAAGTATTTCAAACATGTCAGGGTTAATTTTCGTGACAACCCTTAACCAACAGTATACGCATCACACATACCTTTTTAAATTTTTAAACTTTTATTTAGCTGAATGAAACATACTAGCTACAGTGAGCGCACACATCTGTAACGTCTCTTTTGAGCTATGTTGTGTTTACCCTAAGAAATGCTGTTCTCCAAAGCACCATGCGCTCCTTGCTTCTTGGAGAGGAAGGAGATAAGTTTCTCTCCGCAATACTGCTCCCAGGCAGTTAGCCTGTAAATAGTCCGCTTGAGCTCGAGTTGTGCCCGCTATAATACCACCTGTTCGCCGAGGGGCGCCGCGTCTGCAGGGATGCTAAATGGGCAGAACGTCTGCTTTGATTAATTCATTTCTTTGCCACGTGGTTTCAACCTTTTTGGTCACCAGCCTTTCACAGGAGATATACATAAGAGGGAGCTTTTTTAAAGCTTGGTAATTTTGGGGTCTTTTCTGCCCATTTTTCCAAGATGAGGTGTGGCAATAGATCAAAGTACAACATTGCCTTTATGGGTAATTTTCTATACTTTTTTGGAGCATAGTTTGATGAGGAATTGGATGTAAAGGAAGGGCGATTTTTAACAATTTTGAATTTTCTCATCCATTGTTTTTGTTTGATATCTACCTTTAGGTCGTGGTGGGGAAAGATGTATGAAGGTGAAATATGAAAAAAAAAAAAAGAGAGAGAGACAGAAATTAGCAACAGCAAAGTGGAAAATAAAAAGTTCAATGAAGCCATACATTCTTAGCATTAAAAGAAGAGAATGGCATAACACCTAAAATAAAACCACATCCGATACCACAATTTGTAAAAGTCTTAAAGAAAAAAAGAGACACACTTGGAATAATTTTCTTCACGTTTTGCTTAATGTACACACACTACATGAGACACAGATGACTAAAATTCCATTTCATCCAGGAAGCCTTCCTCCTTCCTCCTCTAGTCATATTTAATCATTTCATTTGTGACACTCCCATTTCTGGCACTGAGTCCTCCATGAAATTTCGACTAAGAGCACAGATTTTTAAAACAATTCCTTTTAATCCAATTTTTGGTTTCATTTCGAGTAGGTTGTACCTACTCAAAATTTCAAGTGATTTTTGGGGCTACCAATTCATGCTTCGTTAGATGCCACATGTAAGAACCCATACTCTGACTCTGGTAGTGTATTACAATTTTACATGGTAATGCTGAATTCAATTGGAAGTCGTATCATCGCTGTCCTCGTCATCAGATCCTAATTGTATACCTACCATGTCCAGAAGTGTGTCTTGTTGTTTGACACAACTGAATTCTAAACCTTCATGACTGAAGGTTTGTCTAATATTAATATTCTCTGATATTAATATTAGAGAATATGTTTATTAATAATCTCTAATAAACACAGAGAATATTCATGTTTAGACTACTTGGAACTGAAAGCAATTGAAATCTGCCTCAGAGTGGAAATTCAATCAAAACAGCTCTTTGGTGAAACTGCTTGGTTTAATCTGTAAGTTCTATAGCATGCTGGAGTGGAGAGAGTTCTATGTACCTACACAGGCAGGAAAGAGTTCAAGGAAAAATGACACTTGAAGGTGGACACAGTTTGGAAAGGAAGTCCAAAAATGGACATGAGAAGAATCATGATGATGAGATTTATTAAAACATTTTGACAAGTCTGAATGAACAGTGCATTTTGGGATGCTGGCTGTTGGAGGAGATTCAGTCTCCCGAACCAAATCAAAATGGCTAAACCTGTTTTATTTGGAAACTATGGCTATTGTGCTGTGATATATCATACCACAGAAAACAAAGTTTTGATTATGTGAAGAATTATAGCTCTCACTTTTGTATATATTTAGTATTTCTGTGTGTATTTTGGATAAATAGATATATCTGTTGTACTTGTGTTAGTCTCTGAAATTTGTTAGGCGATTGTCTGTTTGAAGGAAAAAAGTCTCCCAGACTGTTCTGCTGAGTTTTACTGCCCCCTTCTGCCGCTGGAGTTTTCATCAACTTCTTTTTCTCTGTAATGCTGTGAAGGTCGCTGGGTAGATTTTATGTCTGATGTCATCATGTTCTTAAAAGGCTGCATGTACAGTGTGCATGTGAGATTTAATGTATAGGAATATGCTGAAAAGGAATACAGTATTTATTAGTGGAAGTCACAAGCCATTCATATGAGTTAGAAGAAAATGAACAGTAAAGACTCTTAATACCCCAAATTCCAAGTGACTCACTCTTTTCAGAGAGACGTTTCTTACTGCTCGGAGCAGGGTTGTACCACTCAGACAGGGAAGGGCGGCCACATCCATCATCTCAGGCACACAGGGTCTTCCCGTTTCTCTCCACTCTACTTCGGTTGACTTAGTGACTCATGCAGAGAGAGTGGAGATTGCCCTTCGCCCTTTTCATTCATGGCATACTGGCTAGTGGAAGAGCTTTGCCATCGTGTATCGGCATTCTTCTTAAAAGGTATTTTACCAAGGTTATGCCACAGAGTATGTCTGCTCCTTGAAGGGCAGAAATGCTACTTGTAAAAGGCTTCTTTAGTCCTTTAGTAAATACTGGTTATGTGCCCAGCCCTGACTACACCAGACAGGAATTTTAAGGCTGTAAACAAAACCATAAATTGTTTTTAATGAATGAAATATCGTTGTCACATCAGGCGATGAAGAAATACCAAATAATATTCATTTTTAAGTTTTATAAAACATTGATCATCTTCCTCAAATAACTGAAACCCCCTGATGTATAGATTTTTCTTTTTTCTTCCTTATTCATGGTTGCATACTGTAACTACTCAGATGACACAGGGTAGAATGACCACAGTCCTTGCGTTTAAGATAGGAATCTCAGAGTGGCAAAAGAAGGGCGGGAGAGTGTGAGCAGAGGAACTGGGTGGTGCCCGTGGCAAGAGCACACTAACCAATTCAACGTCAGGGTTAGGACTTTCAGGTTCTGGTCTGGCACACAAGGAGCTTGGCAGTTGCCACTGCGCCCCAACAACAAATAAAAATGGAATGAGCTGAACACTCGACCCTCTCCTTAGGCCATTCGGAGAAGTGGGGTAACAGGAGAACACCCGCCCCCAGAACTGGAGAGGCCATCCAGAGAAGCACGACTTGGGAGAGCAGAAACCTGCACGCAGACCCCCCCGTGGAAACCAGCACCGCCCCCGCGTCATGGACGGGTTGGTGGAGGCCCTATGTGTGAGAGTTAAAAACTCTGCGGGGTGTGGCGGGGGAAGCCCTTTCATGACTCTTACTTTCTGAAGTTCTACCAGGTTGTCCCAGTGACTAGCAGAAGGAACATCCACCGCCTTTGGGTGATTGGCAGGGGCAGGGGAAAGTAAACATTTTGAAAGAGGCCGGAGCATTCTGTTCTGTTTAATAAGGCCTGCACTCAAGAGAAACTTTTACCAGAGCCTAGCTATTGCGATTCTATCAGAGTCTAATTGACCAGGGTGGGGAGAAAGGAAATCTCGACTTCATGCCTTGAAGGCTTCCACGTGTGAGCAGGGAAGCACCCAAACGCCCTGCCAGCCGTCTGCTCCACATAAGGTGTGGGAACGGGGGTGGGTGAGGGGGTAGGGGTGGGGGGGAACCGAGAGGCACTGGTGACATGCGCAGTCGGGGGCACAGGCCCACTCAAAGGCTGAGCCCTAATTGTAGAACTGTAGAACCCTTCCCCACCCCAGCCCCACCTCACCACACATCACTAAGGGCTTATTTGCCCAAGTTCCTTTAATAAAATAAAAAGAGAAAATATTGAAAGAAGCTAGAGGGGAAAAAAAAACATCACACTCTAGATAGAGGAATAAAGATGAGAATGATATTCTGCTGCTTCTCAGCAACCACACAAGCCAGAAGAGAAAAGAATAAAATATTTAAAATGTTGACACAAACAGAAAATATCACCAACCCAGAACTCTGTACCCTGGGAAATTATCCTTGAAAAGTGAAGGGGAACATTTTTCTTAGACGACCAAAAATTAGAATTTGTGGCCAGTGGACCTGCCTTGCAAGAAATGTTAAAAGAAGTAGTTGGAGAGAAGGAAAATGTTATGTCAGAAACTCAAATCCACATAAAGAAAGGAAGAGCATTACAGAAGGAATAAGTGAAAGTAAAAAAAAACAAAGATTTTTCTTTTTCTTTTTTTTAATTGATCAAACATATAATGGTTTCTTCAAAATAATAAGAAACTGTGTGGACTTTGGATGATCACAGTGTATCCATGTAGCTTTATCAGTTGTAACACATGTGCCACTGTGGCAAGGATGGTGATGGAGCGGCAGATGAGGTGGGGTGGTTAGGGGGCACATAGGAATTCTCTGTACTTTCTGTTCACTTTTGCTGCGACCTTACACTTCTCCGAGAAAATAAAAGTTTATCCGTTGAAAAAAAGAACCTCAGCTTCTAAATAAGGACGTTGGATTTTAGCTGTTTTCTTTTGACTTGTTCACACACTAAGGCTTGCCCCTCACAGATGTTTCACTTTATTCTTGGTGATGTCAGAAGGCAACGTGAACCACCTCAGGAGCCACAAACACTGTGTTGCTGAAGGCAATGCGCATTTGTTTGCCTACTAGTCATCCTCACCAGGAAAAAAAAACTCTCGAAGGCGAAAGCCTGCAGGCCAGATAATGTCAGATGCTCATTTCTTCACTAATGATCCCCTTGCAAACATCCGGAGAATTTATTCCTTCCCTCGTTCTTCTCATATGAGGAAATAGCACTCGCATAAGGCTTTCCTTCTCACTTTTCTGAAACTCCTGTCTTGTTTTAGAGGTTTGCGCCTTTTCCCTTTAGGTCCACAAATGCTTCAGGCATTCTTCCCTCCAAAGCTACCCGTCCGCCCTGTCATCTCATTTCAATCTCATAACCACTCGTCCAGCTGTCCCTGGATCTTTTTGTCTGATCATACTGAGAGCCAAACCCATCCGCAACAAAAACTCATTTTTCTTTAATGTTCTCCATAGGAGTTAACGGGCTCACCATCCACCCCTGTTTATTATTTATTAGCATTTATGAGCATCTCAATGTGACTCATATTTTACTTACATATTTTGTTTACTATCTGCCTCGCCCACCAAATAGATTAATCCCATGAAGGTAGGGGCTTTTGTCTGTCTTTTTCACTGTTATAGTCAAAGTGCCTAAAACTGTACCACTAGAGATCCATCAATATGTATTGAGTAAATGGGTGAATCTGTCTTCTGTGAAATCAACGTTAAAAATCACTTCACTTCATCTTGTAGTCATTTCCTAAAGTTGGAATTTCCAAATGAAAGGTATCTACATTTTTAAGTGCAGTGGCGATGGTGGACACTGCTGGAGTCCCCTAGCTGTGATGCCTGGGGCTGCCCTGGTCACCTGGTTCAAGCCAACCTATCAATGATGGACCGAAAGGATGTGAAAAGGAACCTGGGTCCTCGATGGCATCGTTGAGATAAAGCCCTGGCTGATTTCTTCTAGCATTTTCCCTACCCGTGGAATTCTAGTTAAATGAGTTTTAACAGCTAATACCTAAAGCACTTAGGCTGAACTTATGTCAGCTTTGCTATTAGTTTTTAAAGATAGACTCTTCAGGAAAGTGATGTTAGCCATCGCATTCCATCTGTCAAGTCTAACAGCTTCTCATTGCCCTGGAAATAAAATCTAAACTCTTTGCCATGGCCTACAAGGCCCTCGCTACCTCTCCCACGTTTTCTCACACAATTCATTCTCCTTCTCCGTGAGCCAGGCACACAGGGCTCTGTGTGTCTTAATCACATCTCACTTTTTGCTCCCAAAGGTGTTTCCATTTGCTGTGATCTTTATGCAGAATGGTGTTCCTCTGCATGGCTGGATTTTTTTAAAAAAATTCTCAGCTATCAACTCAAATACTGTATCCCGTAGTTCCTCTCTCCATTATATATTCCTGTTTGCTTCTTTCATTGTATTTTTTACAATCTAATTTTTAAAATTTATTTATTTACTTGCTGATTGTCTCAAACATACTCATCATGAGAGTATGGTTCTTGTGTCCAATTCACCGCTGTGTCTCTAACAGCTAGTATGGGAACTAGTACGTATACCTAACTCATGGTTTGTACTCAAAATAGTAAATGAATGACTAAGAATAGGTGATAATTAAGACAGAAGTTATATCGCAAATGTAGATGAGATAAAATTTTAAATACTCGTGTATTTTTAAAGTGCTCACAACAAACAAAATTAAAAGAAAATCACACCAAGAAAATTTACTTGCTAAATAATTATACAACTTATTAAATAAAGAACACTTGCACATGAAAAAAATCAAACATACCAATAAGTAGACAAGCGAAGGCCATGAGCAACTAAATCAACAAAGAATTGCTTAATAATTGGAAGGAAAAATTAGGAAGCAAAAATGAAAGCAAAAAAGCAAGAGATCATTTTTTCTTGAAAAATTCACAATAGTAAAATAAATACGCACTATTAATAGTGTTTAGGTATTGAGTTCTCATTAAATACCAAGAACTGTTCTGCTTTTACATCTTTATGTCTTTACATACACAACTGTAATACAGTAAAAATGGTCACTGTCAGAAATGTTCATGGGATGTGGGAAGACCAGTACTCCTGGCAGGAAGGGAGACAAGGAGAGCTTGGGAGGCGAGGTCTGGGAGACAGTGGTATCTGGTAGTTAGCAAGCACTTTGTTTACTTATTTATTTTTTCAGGAGTGGCTGTCTTAGTGGTGGGACTGATGGTGATTTTTACTTTCTGCTTTTTGTTCATTGATATTTCTATATTTTCTAAATGCATGCTTATTACTTTGTCACAGGAATAAATATTTTCATAAAAATGTGTTTAGAAATGAAATGTCACCATAAGAGCATGTTACATACTAAGAATGCCTAATTCTCTTCATAACGACAAGGCACTTCTTTCTAGTACATTTGTATTTCTTCCTTCCATCTTCTTATCATGTACTTTTTGTCTATATACCCTGATTTGATGAGCTCTAAAGTATTTAGATCTTTTTTATATCAAGAGTCCCATTGTTCTTTCCAACACAGTTTAATAAAGGAAACATTTAGTTTGAGAAAGACCTTACAACCTTGGACAAGTCTTATATTTGCTATTCCTCCATCTCTCCTTCTACACATCAGTTGGTAATGATGATAAATAAAATATGTGGACCCCCTTGAATTATCAGAGGACATCTAAACGCAATATGGTCAGGCTCCCCGAAATCCATGATTGCAGACACAGCCTGGTTGTTACCGTGTCATGCTGCTAAGCCTTTGCATTTCCAACTCTTCCATTTTTATCTTCTTAACTTTGTACTTTGAACTATCCTCAGAACAACCCTTGGGCTGCTGGTCGTTGGAAAGAAAATTTACTTCCTACAGAGATGATCACAGGGCTGATATGACACTCAACAGTCCTGATCGTGTCTCCTTTTTGTGGTTTCCATTGGTTCCGTTTAGACATTGCATTCTTAATTTGGCATTTAAGCAAAACCTTACTCTCTTAATCAGCTGTTTTTATTTATAAGTGACCCATGTCATTTATTTTAGAAGCAAATGGGAAAACATCTATTTAAAGAAGAGCCTCACCCCCAACTTCCTTACTAATTTTTTAATGTAAAAAATGATTTAGATAAACAAAATGAAAATGGCAAAGTTAAAAGGTGCATTTAATATTTACTAGGTCATTTATTGTTGGTTTCCAAAATTTAGCTTCAGGTAATCTTAATACATTGAGGTAAATCTCGTATCTATCTTATATTCCTTCATTCCATGCAATATCTGTTCTTTTTTTTCAAAGATTGTATTTATTTATTTTTAGAGAAGGGAAGGGAGAGACAAAGGAAGGCAGAGAAATATCAATGTGTGGTTGCCTCTCATATAGCCCCTATTGGGGATCTGGCCTGCAACCCAAGCATGTGCCTAGACTGGGAATAAAACCAGTGACCCTTTGGTTCATAGACCACCACTCAGTCCACTGAGCCACACCAGCCAGGACACAATATCTGTTCTTTTTGATTGCTGTATATGTTTTCACAAAAATACTTACTAGGTGTGATTAGGAGACGTAGAGTTTATATCCAAGTCAAAATTCAGAGCTTGGTTTTGAATCAAAGATGAATCAGACAATGAAGGACTGATTTTGTGAGTAATCATACCATTGGGGATAGTTGTTAATCTTTGGCTCTTAGCAACTATTCCAGAGATGATTGGCAAAGGACAAATTGCGAATAGCTTTCCTTCTTTTGTATTCTTGGGGCCATTTGGTAAATGACAGATGGTACATGATTTTTATTCTTTTGTATTCTTAGAACCATGTTCATTGAGTCACCCACTTGCATTATAGTCATTAACAATTATCACTAATTACCACAAATAAGTGGTTATATATCATAGGGAAATATCAAGTTGCTTTTGTATGGCTTGGTGAGGTTTCAGAGAATACCAGGTTTTCTCATGCAGGGACCGATCTTGAGTATCTTTTGAGCAGACACCAACCAGGCTGGACAAGGCTGGGGCTTCTCCTAGTATCTCAGAAGGAGCCGGTGCCAGTGGAGGCCTGAGGCTTCAACTTCATTACTTTTACAGTAAACCATGCTAGGAGTAGGCCACATAAAAGTAAATAAATAAATAAACTGCCACCCATGAATCTAACTGAAAGGTTGTTTTGTACCACAGAGGGCACTCGACTGCCGTCATCTGCGCATACGTGGCATTCTAGCAGCTTCCGGCACTAGCTGGTGCTAAATCTTTGTTATTACCTTTCATCTTTATGAGCTCGAGTTTCCTCATATTGAAAATATTTTCTCAAGTGTATCTCATCTTTAAAACTTCCTATAATGCCTCTGGTAGAAGCAAATAACCAAGGTAGAAAACAACCACATTTGAAAATATATGAAAATCAAGGAAAACCATCTTAACTTACATATACATGTGAACTGAGACATCTATTTATTAAATTTGAAATTTGAAATTAGAACACTTCTCCATTTCGAGGGCCTAGCACCAGCAACAGGCTGATAGTGACTAGAGGGGAGAGGGGAGGGAATTTCAGGGGAAAAGGGGAAGGGTTTACAGGAACAAGTATAAAGGACACATGGACAAAAACTAAGGGGGGTGGAAATGGGAGGGAGGTGGGGAGCACTGGGGGGTGGAATGGGATGGGAGTAAAAGACAGAAAACTGTACTTGAACAACAATTAAAATTAAAAAAACAAAGATAGATGCTAATTTAATATGGTAGACTACAATGACAGCATTTACAAAGAGTCAGGAACCCTTTTCACAGAGGAGCACAGAAATGTGACAAGTATCTTTGATAAGCCAACGGAAATTTTGAAGGAGAGCCCCTCTTAGTTTTAATTATATTTTACTTGATTTTATTTTTATCTTTGCATACTTTTAATTTTTATCAAACACGAGAACACTGTAGCTACTGTTTTGCATTATACTTTTAACACTTACGAAATATGCCTTGGAGATAGCTCCATACCAGTACATTCTACCGCCTCCTTTTCAATAGTTGTATGGTACTCCATTGTATTTATCTGTGCTTAGTATCAAATCAGTTCCAAATTTATAGACTTTATATTGCTTCTGTTTTTTAAGATTATAAATAACACTGCAGGTAATATTCTGTCACATGTATGTTGCTCATCTATGTGAATATAACTATTGAAAAAAATTCCTAGCTATACAATCAGGAAGCCAAAGACATATACATTAAAAATATTTCTAGACATTAGCCAATTGGTTGAAAGAATTCTTCATATTAAAAGGAAATGAAAATTTAATTAAATCATATTCATTCATTGAACATCTTTTAACTGGTCATCTGTTGAATCTAACGTATTGTTCTATGTATGAACCTATGTACTCATATGTATGGGGAGACAGCAGTGAATGAAATGTAAATCTGAGACCACTCACTAGACTCAAATGACAGAAGTTACATACTTGGAAAAGAATTTTCTTCACGTGTCCATCTTATGGCGCACTGACTGAAAATTGCCGATCTAGAATATAGGTGTGTAAATATATTTACATTTTTTGTTGTTTGGGGATTTTTCCTTTGATTAGCTCTGCTAGCTAATGGTTGGTTGGTTATTAGGTTTTTGTTTATTTATAAAGGTAGATCACGAGTTTATATATTGTTTACTGTGTCTCCCCCTCCACCGCCGCATACACACTCTCTTATCTGGAAATTATTTCCTGACTTTATCACGTTGATTTCTTCTTTCTGCTTTCCTCATTTTTTTTGCTATTAATAGTCTTTTTTATTGGACTGAAAGTTTAGATTAATTTGTTTTTTCCTTGTCTGTTTTCCAAGAGATTTTTTTAAATGCAATGTTTACATTATTGTTATTTTCTAGGTATTTTGCAATTTTGATTTTGAGAGCATTTCCCTGATTTGTATATTTTTAGTTGAAAATTTTATGTTTAGTTTGTATTATTTTTAAATTTTATTACATTGGGATTATGGGATACATTGGGATAAATGGAGATACATTGGGATACATTGGGATAAATGATCAAGTTTTGATAATTTATTGAATTTTATCATTTATTGATTTTTGTCAGTTTTTTAAAACATTTCCTTGTGAAAACTCTTAAACATGCAGCAAAGGCAACAGAATTTTACAGAGAACTCACCACCTAGATTCTACCTTTTTATTATACTCACTTTTTCACATATCTGTTTATATCTAATTTATCTATTCATCCATTCATGTTATTTTTTCATGCATTTTAAGTAACTTGTAAAAATCAGTCCACTTTGTATCAATACTTCAGCATGCTTATTAACTAGAGTTCGGCACTCATTCAGAGCTTTTTTTATCTTCTTTTCGAGGTAAAATTACACTACATAGTGAAACACAGAAATCTTAAGTGTACCTTAATTGAAGTTTGACAAATTGATACACCAGTGTAATGCAGGCTATATTAAGATATACGATAATGTTACCATCAACGTAAAAGTTTCCTCATGCTGCTTCCTGGTCAGTTCTCACCCTCTACCCTTAGAAGGATCCACTATCCAATACTGTTCCACAGCAGTGTGGACAAAAAGGGGTTCTATGGAATGTAACCTCACAGGGTGATCTGATTATAAATTCATAACTGGGAATTGTGGGTAGTCAGGCCCCAGGCATGTGACTTCTTCAGAAAAGGGCTTATTTTTGCAGAAAGAAGCCCTGTTTATTGTTTCTGTGCATCTTGGTTAACACACCTTTGAAATGCTCCCTTTTGAACTTTTTCTGCTAACGCGCGAGTGACCTTTCTCAAGAGAGCTTGCCATCTTAATTATTCTGTAATCCAAGCCCTACCTTTCTCTCTCCTTCATGTGACCTTTCTTACATCCCCCCTCCTTAATCTCAAATGCAAACAAGAAACTGCCACACTGTGATTCTCTGGAACATTTAAGATCTTGCTTCCCAGAATACTCTGTCAATTTTGGCTCAAATAAACTCTTGAAAAATTCTCTACAGGTATGGATGTTTTTACAAGGATAATACTTCAGTTTGCCTGTTCTCTAAGTGGAATTAAATAGTATGTGCACTTTTGTATATTCCCCTTTTCCTCTGAACATGTTTTGGAGATTCATTCATGTTGTGTGTATCAGCAATTCCTTCATTTGTTTGTTTGTTTGTTTTTACCGGGAAATATTCCATTATAGAAATATACCACATTTCTTTATTTTCAGTTTGGGGAGATTATTATTAAGGTGGCTATAAAATATTCCCATATAATTCTACTTATGGGCACATGTTTTCATTTCTCTTGGGTTTTTGTCAATTTTTATAAATACTACATGACCCCTTGAAAAAGTCGTAGTTTGTATGCATTTCTGTTGGTTACATTAAATAGTATCTATATCTTTTTAGCTTATTGTCTATAGATTTTGGGTAAGTGTTATGAGTTGACTTGTGTCTCCCCCAAAAGATGTCGAAGCTCTAACCTCTAGTACCTATATGTGTGACTTTACTTGGAAACAGAGTCTTTGCAGACGACTAAGTTAACAAAAGGCTGTCAACCCAACATGGCTCTTTCCTAACAAAGGGAAATTTAGATGCAAGACAGCCACAGGGAGAATGCCATTTGAAGATTAGAACCATGCTCCTATCAGCCCAGGAACATTGAAGATTTCTGGCCAACCACCCGAAACTAGGAGAGGCATGGAACAGATGCACCCACAGTCTTAAGACGAAACCAACCTGCTGACACCCTGATTTCAGGCTTTTTGCCTCCAGAATCATGAGATAGTAAATATTTCCTTTAAAAAATATTTTATTTCCTTATTTTTAGAGAGAGGAAATATTTCTTGTTTAAGCCAACCTGGATTTTGTACATTTTTACGGCAATCCTAGCAAACTAATACGGTGAGGTTAAGTTAAAGTTTCTTAACATTGTTTTCTGTGTATT
>PVKM010031584.1:0-16757 GCA_004027735.1 Carollia perspicillata | reverse complement strand
AATGCTTTATAAAATAGATAATGGTAAAACTTAGCACAAGCATTCCTTGAGACCACCTGAACAAACCTGAGGTAGAAACTGACTAGAGCCCTGGCTGGTGTGGCTCAGTGGATTGAGCGCCAGCCTGCAAACCAAAGGGTCGCTGGTTGGATTCCCAGTCAGGGCACATGCCTGGGTTGTGGGCCAGGTCCCCAGTAAGGGCCACACAAGAAGCAACCACACATTGATGTTTCTCTCCCTCTCTGTCTCCCTTCTTTTCCCTCTCTCTGAAAATAAATAAATAAAATATTTAAATATTTAAAAGAAAAAGAAATTGACTAGGAAAAGGTAGGGCTTGCTAAAAAATTGAGGCAAGGGAAAGTGAAGAAAGAACTATTTGGTTACAAAATTATATTTATCAGTGCAAACAACCCAAAGTATCTGTAAATAATTAAAAACAATAGCTGACACAAACTGTTATGTAAATGTAAATCAAATAATTAACATAATCCCTATAACCCCTTCATCAGTTTGTGTCTGCAACAAACCACCTGATCAACTTTGTCATATTTAACTATTCAGAACTCTCTGATTTAAACCTTACTTGAGCAAAGTACACTGATGAATATTAATGCTAGCATTTTATTAAGAATATATATGTCAACATTCATGTGTTATTCTTTATATTTCTTTCCTTTTCCTTTGGTAATAACTTTATGAGGCCTTACTCTTTACATTGGGTTGACCTCAAAATAATATTAGGAAGATTTTCATCTTTTGTGGTATTCCATTTTTTAATAACATTGGAGTTAACCAGTTTTTAAAGGTCAGTATATATCAGCTTTGCAATCATCTATTCCTAGGGCTTTTTAAAAATGGTAAAGTTTAATCACCTTCACAATATCTCTAGTGAACTATTAAAGGATTCTTCTTCTTGGATGAGTCTGTACATCAAAATGTTTTGTGGCCAAAGTCTTATACATACTATTGTCTCGAAATATTTACATGTCTTGACCAGTTGGCTCAGTTGGTTGGGTGTCATCTCGCAAACCCAAAGATTGCATGTTTGATTCCCAGTCAGGGCATGTGCCTAGGTTGCATGTTGGTCCCTGGCTGGGTGCACATGAGAGGCAACCAAAGCAACTGATTCGTTGACGTTTCTCTGCATCTCTTTCTCCCTCTCTTCTCCTCTCTAAAAATAAATACATAAAATGTTTAAAATAATTTTTTAAACAATGATATTGGAAATTGCTCTTTTCTATTTTTAATCTTTGTAAATATGTCATCACCAATTTCTAGTCAGATTTGCAAGTGATTTATTTGTAATATTTAACTAAGCAACTAGATCTTGATCACAACTTTCTACATTTTCTTGTTTTAATTTCATTGCTTTTAACTTTATTCTCTCTTTACCTTTGTATTTGTTTTATCTAAAATCTTACATTGAATGACTGGTTATTTCATATTCATTTTTCTTTGAGTACATGTAATTTTAAGTAAGCCTCCTACATTTTGGTAGGAAGTCTGAAGTTATCTCGATTGCTTTCACTGTTTTATCTGTGTCACAATGAGCTGTATTTTGGCCAAATTATTTTTTACAACTTTCCAGTTTATAAATTTACATTATGACTCTGTCCATGGAGCATTTATTTTATTTGCCACATGATTTATTTCCATGGACTTGGTTTTCATAAAGTTCTTTTCAAATCCCATGGATTTATTAATGAGTCACTTTTAAAGGTAAATGTTGCCTCCCTTTATCTATTTAAACTATTTCAACATGTTTATTTAAAATTTAATCTTAGAATATTATATATTATTAATTTTTACTTAATAATGTTGTGCTTTGTTTGATGATATTATTGGCTTTCTCTTAGTTTTCCTGTATGTTCTGAATATTGTTATGCTGAATCATTTTGAGAGGGAGAATTTTGGGTGGAAGATTTTATTTGTTTTTAAATCTCTTTGTCTCTTCTACTGCTCCTTTATGCTTATCTCTCTCTGTTTGCAGTTGCTTCCTCCTGTCCCTCCAAATTCTTTGTCTACCAGAAGTTCCTATTATTGCTTTGGAATTACTGCCTTGTGGTGACTTGAGGTTATCATAGATAATGTCACAAAGTCTGTCCTAAGTATTGCGACTGGATGCCACATTATCAGGAAGCTCAGGAGTAGATCGGTCGGACAAATGGGGCAAAGGGCACACTAGCTCTGGCTTTACACAGTGAATCTGGATGAAGTTCTTTGTCTCTCATTTTGCAATTTTTAATCCTATTAATCTTGCAGAAAATAAAATGTCTTACCTCACAAGCATAGTTTTATACACAGAGCCCACCATATTGACTTCCTCTTCCATTTCATACTCTCTGAACTGTTATTGTTTTATGCTGTCTCTTTTTGTTTCCATTTTATATTTTGCCTGCCTTTGGTGTTGTTTAGAAAGGATCATAGAAGTATGAAGTCACTACATCATTTTTAATGGAAGCTCAATTTCTTTTATTCTTTGGGAATATTATTATATCAGAGAATCTATATTTTGAAGGTGGGTAAATATGTTCATCTAGTCCTCAAAAAATTAAAAGCACTATTGTTATACTTTTGCCTAAAAATGTGGTTATGTTTAAATTTACTTTCAAATTACTGCTATATTGCACACCATTTGTTTATACTTATTTATTTATGATTATTTATTTATTAGTAGTATTGGTGTAGATGCATTAATGTATTATTTTTTCATTACAATGATTTATGGTTCAATTTTTTTGCTTAATGTTTTTGGATAGTCAAATCATCCAACACTTGTCTAATGAAGGATTTTTCTCATTTCACTGACAATGTTTTGGGGAAGAAAGGTAAATGTACATACTTTGGACTGTCATTTAGAACAGAATGATTGCACATTAACTTTCTCTAATTTTCAAAAACATCTAACTAAATTATTTATTTCTTCATATATCCAGACCATGTCATTCTCTTTCATTATAGTCATCACGACCAAAATAAAGCATTTATTTTTATCTCTTTGCTGTCTGTAACAGAACACCAAGATTCACCCAGTCTAAAACTTCCAAGACAAAGAACATATATTCATAATTGATAGTGTTATTAAAAATGTGTTCACAAAATTTCTAAACTTTACAACTTGTAGCATGCATTATTATTTCTAATGAGTGCCAAGTGAAATATAATTTATTTAGCAAAACAACTTCTTTGAAAGAGAATCATTATCTATTAAATAATTCATGCCTTGGTATTTTAAAATTCGTAAGTAATAATTCAAGTTATTAGACCATGCCACATAGAATCAATGTTTCTTCAGCTGCTTTCAGTTGCTGCTCCTATGTAATCCTGTTTGAAAATACCAAAAAAAAAAAAAGTATTAACTCAAAGATTCATAATGTGTTCAACTCTGGCCTAAGAAAATATTCTCAAACAATATGAGATCTTAGATGTAAGACGACTAAAGTTGAAAAATAGATTTGAATCCCTTACTCCAAATGTTTTTATTTATAAAAGTTTCTATGATTTTCTCTCAAGACTGTGTAGACAAGTGAAAGTGAGTGTGAATATTGAGTCAAGTCTGTATGTGTGAGGTTGAGGATGAGATCGAAAAGACAAGCTTTTATTTGTTTTGCTTGCAGAGAAGCAGAATCACCGAATATATGCTAACCCAAACAGTGGCAAATAGTGCAGTATTAAGAGGCAAAAAGCTTACTTTTCAAAAAAAATATTACTGAGAAATTGTTTAGCATTTTTGAAAATCTCTTTATTGTCTGAGGATGTAGAAGAAAGCTTGATTCTCACATCTACTCTTCCATTCCTTCTGTTGCTCCATGTTGTCTTGGTTGAAATGTATGAAGAAAAGCTGACCTCACACACATATGTAGCTGAATAAGGGAGATATATTGTACTAGCCTTTTCCAGATAATGGTAAATATTATTCTCTATTCTACATTCCAACTCAACCAATTGCAGTTTTCTGATGGTTAGTTGCAATGTGGAATTTGAAACCTGTATCAATATACTTGTCATACTCTGTTACATTAAAAAAGATGCTATGAATAGTTATATTTATACAAGTATACAGGAATTGAGAATCAATGTATTAACAACTTATAACCTAATAAACACATGTGAAGACAAGAGTAGAGAAAGAAACAATTCCAAGAAATTTTCGGTCCAGATAAATTTTGTAGAAAGTGAGATACATGATTCAGGGAATAAAGCATGCTATTGTGACTAACCCTCTTGCTGGCAGCAACTTAAAATGTAGGATATTACTTTGTGTTTATTTTTATTGAATTTTTTGTCATAACATTGATTAATAAAATTATATAGGTTTCAGTTACGTAATTCTACAATACATCATCTGTATATTCTATTTTGTGTTAGTACCCCAAGTCAAGTCTCCTTCCTTTAATTAAAATGTAGGATGTTAAGAAGAAATTTAAATGGGTGGAAGAGGTGACAAGTTAGTAAGTAATTATGATATAAACTAAGATAAAGTAAGATTACAGATCATCGATGCTGATAAATCTTATGAAGTATTGAAGAAAACAGCTAAGAACTCCAAGTAGGAGTCTATGTACTATTATTTCAAAACACACACCTCAAGAGACTGAAAGGACAATTTCCTCATCCTTGAATAGAGCAAAGAAATATACATTCCAGAGGAACTAGAGCCAAAAGCTGGCATTTGCAGTCCCGATGTATTATGCTTGTGGAATACAGTTAAAACTTCAAGTCATGTACTTAGGTTATGTGGATACCTGACTGGTTGTGCCCCCATTTACTTGGCATAAGCAATGCATTGGCTCTAGAAAAATAAATACCTTTCACACAGTGCACCTGACATCTGTATAAATATTTTCAGCAGTCTACAATAAAAATAACTATTAAAAACAATGGATGCATGTAAATGCGGTACCTATGCAAAATCTGACAATAACAACCAGTAACAGAAGCGGTATGATATGTTATTCAGAGATTTAGATTGCCATCACAGGTTATTTTTTAATCACATACTATAATTGAGGAAATAAAAACTAAATTTCCAGAAATGTATATCATGAAACTTTAGCTCATAGATGAGAAAAAAATTAAACAGAATTTCTAGGACATTCACAAGACTAATGGAAGGTAAAACAAAACGTCTAGGTTTTAACAGCAGTTTATATGTCTAAAAAGGTAACTGGAGAACTGGAAGGTAGGTCAGGAGCAATTATCCAGACATCAGAAGAGAAAATTAGACATAAAATAAGGAAGAAATGTTAAGACATATGGACCATAATGTTAATTGTACATATTAAATAGTGCAAATGTTGAGAGAGAGTAAATAGGACAGAGGCAATGTTTGAGGATATAATAAAAAGGAATGACATTTTCAAACCAGAAACTGAGGTTATTATAAGTAAATAATTTACTAAGAAAAATTATAGTGATTTTTTTAGATAGAAGGGAGACAATCACAGAAAGGAAAAATAAAAAGTAAAGTTATCTCAGATAGAAGGCATGGGGACAATAAAAATCTGGTAAACATGAAGGTAAAACTGTCAATGGAAACATATGTTTGGAGTTTAAAATAGTGTAGCATGTTAATATGCATTAGGTAATTTACATACAATTAGAGAGGAAGGCAAATGAAGCTAAATTGCTCAATAAATTTTCCTTTCAGGAGGAGGATAAAGGTGCTGAATAAGTACGACTAATAATTTAAAAGCCATGTTATAATTTCTGGGGTTATTATGCAATTACTAAAATAATAGAAATAATTTTCATAACAAGTAAAGACAAAATAATTGAATTACACAAAATAATTAATTAGAAAGATGGTAAGAAGACAGAGAAAAAGAAGTAAAGAGAAGGCACAAAATGAAAATTTCAAATTAAATGAACACATTGATAATAATAAATGTAAACTAGCCAAATGCTTAGTGAAAATTTAGAGAGTCACATATTTGAGAGAAAGTTATAAATATATGAAGCCTGTCTTGAAAAAGCTCAGTTATTGTTAATATAACAGAAGAGTATGTGCAAAATTGATGTAACCTGGCAGCCAAGGAGAGTAGACTGGAATGTGCATTGGTGAATAATGATGACTTCACTGTACTAGTCAGTGGGGGCATAGATACCATTGAGGGAGTATGTGTACTGTGTGGCCATCGAATTAAAATGACTGAGTGAGTAGAGCAATGGATCTACATCAGATTTTGCGTGAGGCTTTAATGGTCCTTCACAAAAACTGTTCAGATGATCCAGAAGGCCACAGTTATGGGCAACTGTTGATTGGCAGCTTCATCATGACAACACACCCACTCATACATCACGTCTCATGCAGAGTGTTTTGGTGAAACATCAAATCACCCAGGTGACTCAGACCCCCTACATCCCAGATTTGGTATCCTACAACTTCTGGTTTTTCCCTAAGCTAAAATCACCTTTGAAATGGAAGAGATTTCAGACCACCAATGAGATTCAGAAAAATACAACAGGCAGCCATTGGTGATTGGGAGAACTACAAAAGGTCCCAAGGTGCCTGAAGGAGACTGAGGCATCACTGTCTTACGTATAATGTTTCTTGTATCTTTTATCTCCTTCAATAAATGTCTGTATTGTTCTTACATGGTTGGATACCTTCTGGAAAAACCTTTTATAGTGAATAAGAGATATGTAAAACTTAATGAAAGACTGAAAGTAAAATGCAGAAAAAAATTTGAAGCCATGCACCATGTAACTGAATATCACCTGTTTCTTTTTTATTTTTTTCTTGACTTCTATTTTTAAATATATCATTTTTTTACTTTTTAACTTTTATACACTGTTTACTTCACTTATTTTACCAAACCTTTTTTTCTTAGGTGATATTTAATACACGGCATGCCCATTATTAAAGTATACTAACTTGTTTAACACAACTGCTAACAAAGGAGGGCATAGATGGTGGGTGTGCCCAGCACCTTCCTTGCTCTTCCTGCTCTGTGCTCACTCTGTCCTGGGCTCCGAGAGGCTGCCTACATACCCTTCCTGCTCCTCCCTCTGGCTTCCTTACTTCTTCAGGTCATGTCTGAAAAATAGGAAATGCCAAATGCAGATCAGAAAAGCGGGGAGAAGGTAACTGAAGGTGTCCTTTGGGGTTGCTCCTGGGGGGCAACATCCCTCATGGAAGGGCCAGAGTTCCCCTGCAAGCAGCCTTCTCCACACGACGCCCCCTCTCTTCTGTCTTTGTGGCTGAATTATGGTAGTGTGCTGTCACCAGCCTAGTGGCACTGCACTATCCTTTCAGGTTTTCTCACAACTTGCCCATGGTTTTTGTACATAGGCCCTTAAAAAATTATCTTGAAATTACCTATCTTGGATATATCACCTGTTTCTGGCTAGGACCCTGATTAATATACCAATTTGTTTTTGTGCAATTGACTGGGCCCCATGGAAACTGTGTAACTCTTAGCAGTCAGATTTTGGGTAATCAATCAGCTCCCTGTGTGCTGAGAAGACCCACTATCTGGGCTGAGTCTTAATATAGAGAGTTAGAAAGTCACTTCCACTCTATGTTGAATTCTAAATTTGAGGGCTACCCCTATCTCAAACATGTATGTTTTCCAAAAAACTTTAATACTTTTTAAAGATGTTTCTGTGTTAAATTATGAAAAAATAAGTAAAATCCTTGTATATCCAAGATCAACATTTAATAAAGTTCTAGGAAAAAGATTTGCCATTAAGCCCTCAAATTAATTAAGTAATCAAAGAATAAGATGGTTAAAAATTGGTCCAGAGCTAAGAAAACACTGAGGGAGAAATAGAAAGGATTCTAAATACTGAAGGAAAGGAAGGGCCTTGTAATACATAATAATAGATTTTATAAGCAAGATGACATCGGATGGAGAGATGCATTTCATAAAAATGAACACATTAAAGCATGAACACTTGGAAAGAGATTATTTTTTCCAAGTTCAACATCATTAGTATTAAAAATATATAATGCAATGAGCAGCAAGGCAACTCAACTAATTATGAGTAGAACTAATTCTGATTGGGAAAATATATTTTTACAAGATACTTTAGAAATAAATCAGTTACCATGTACTGATATGTAAAAGATACACTAAGGACTCCTTGCTCTGATTTTAAAAACTGAAGAGATTTCCTTTTGGAACCCACATTGATAGGCTTTTATGCTGCACAAACACTTCCAGGAATTACATTTCAAGAGAAACCTAATAAACTGGAACAAAATGAAAAAAAAAAAAAGGTTTTGCTTTTCATTATTTTTTCTTTCTGTACATAAGAAGAAAGAAATTCAAATAGTTCATATGGAAAAATATAGAATAAAAAAGCAATTTAACAAATGAAGGTAAAATTAAGAACCAGAGACTTAGTGTTTAGGAAATATATTACCCAAAGAGTTATGTAGTTATGTTTTAGTGAACATAATAGATACTTAAAGAGTACTTTTTCTTAAGTATTTATACAAAGTTGTGTTTGACAACATCTAGGTTTTGAATAAATCAGCCTGAAATAGAAACGGTTGTTGCCAGCTCTCTTCAGGTGAGGTCAAAATGAACCCCAGGGCTGAAGTTTAACTTTCAACCACACTCCCACTTCATTAAGTAACAGGCAGAATAATTCCTGTGAAGGAATTCTGTATACCAGATTTAAAAATATCTTCTGATCAAAATAGAGAAAATAAAGAATGGTCACATTACATTTAAAATCATGTCTCTAGTAAAAGATAGCTTGCAACAATTTTGGAAAATTGTTAAGGTAAGTAAGAACAAATATTTGACATTAAAAGCTGTTGTTAGATAAGGGCCAACAAGGAAATTTGTCTCTGAAAAAATAAAACACACACATGCAAAAATGTTTGCTGCATACACACCTCTATCTGTGCACACTTGTACATACTTTTGCCTAAATTGAAGTAGGAAAAATGAATTAATAAAAAATGTAAATACTAATTATGCAAAGGAAGAAAGCAGTTGAAAATCAATAGTTTTGTATTCTGTATTTTCATCATCAGGTATTTTTAAAAAGATTTTATTTATCTATTTTTAGAGAGGGGAAGAGAGGCAAAGAAACACCAATGTGTTATTGTCTCTCAGGTTCCCCCTACTGGGGACCTGGCCTACAACTCAAGCATGTGCCCTGACTGGGAATAGAACCAGTGACCTTTTGGTTCACAGGCCGGCACTCAATCCACAGAGCCACACCAACTAGGGTCACAGTCATGTATTTCAAAATTGCTTTACTTAGAGATATTTTTTGTAGAAATCATATGTGTTCCTCCAATTTTTCCCTGGTCAATTTCATTAATTTATCACTGAGTTTATATAAAATTTTACCTCTTAGGTACAAGTTTTCCAAAAATAATTTCTATACTTAAATAACTAAAATATATTACACATAATAAATGAGGATAATTTCCTTACAGATTGAAATAAACCAAAAGGTATTAAAAATGAGTACCATCTTTATTTGCAATGTATTTTGCCAATGATGTTTGAGATAAAAAAAAATGAAAATTATAGGTCTGCTAGTATATCCTGAATTTTGACTTATCATCACTCAAGAGCCTCTCCTTACCTTTTGGTAAAGCAGGAAAAGTAAATTAGAGACAGAAAAAATTGATTCTCCATTCTTGTTCCAGTTAATATTTGCTCTGCTGAGGACCATATTTATTTAATGTTTTCAAAAGGGAAAAGGAAAAAGCCAAAAAATAAATGTATACTATTGACATAAATGCTAATGCAGTCTGGATCTATAAAGTCAGACACAGCTAAACTAATAAACATAAGATAGAGAAACATGAGATGGCATGGATTTCAGAGTTCACAAAGTTCAGCACCGTGAGGCACACACAAATGAGGTGCCTGGGCCAATGTCAAAACTGGGGATCAAGAAACATTTCTACAAAGGTCAAATAGTATTTTAGGTGTCCTAGGTGATACAATTCCTATTGCAACTACTCAACTCTGTTATTGTAGCACAAAAGCAGCCATAGAGAATAAGAAAACAAATGCAGGTTTTTTTTTTTTCTTTTCAATAAAACTTTATTTATTTGCAGCGAACCAGATTTGGTCCATGTACCATGACCTACTCTGAGGCATTGCTCTTTCAACTTAAATTTGAACCAGACATTGGAAATGTAATCATTTTAGAGAATAATGCTAAAGATGATGAAATGTTTATTGATGTATAAATAATAATAGAATTCATGTGGTATGCAGAAGCTAGATATCAAGATAATTAGATAATCTTGGAAGAGTATAGAGGGCATTCCAACTTGAAAGGTGTGATTCAAATTGATGTCTCAAAGTAGAGACATCAAGTAAGTTCTGAGTTCAGAAAAGAAGTAGAGAGCTGGAAATTTGAGAGTCACCAGATCTGTTCTGATTTGCTCTTCTGATTAGGTATTTTTTGAGTTTCCTTATATTAAGAATCACTCATTTAATTCTCATCTTCATTTACTTTATTGTTGATTCCCTATAAATTATTCTTCATTTCAATTGGTGTATCCTTTATTTCTAACTGGTCCTTTTTTATGGTTTTCATGCCCTTTTTTTATGCTGTGAAGTTCTCACTACATTCATTAAGCATCCTTTGAACCAATGTTTTGAACTCTACATCCAGCAAATTGCTTGTCCCCATTTTGTTTAGTGCTTTTTCTGGAGTTTTGTTTTGCTCTTTCATTTGGGACATTTCCTTTTCTCCTCATTTGGGCAGCCTCCCTGTGTTTGTGTCTGTGTATTGAGTAGAGCTGCTACACCTCCCAAGGTTGGTAGAATGGCCTTCTGTAGTAGGTGTTTTGTACGGTCTAGTGGCACAGCTTTTCTGAACACTCAAGCTAGGAACTTCAGGTACACCCACTCCATGTGGGTTGTGTACACCCTCCTGTTGTCCTTGAACCTGATTATTGTTGTACACCAACAGAAGGTATTTACCCTCATGGCAGTTGCCTACAAAGACTAGTTTTGATCACTAACCACGAACTTCTAATTACCTTGGAGTATCAGCTGTTCAAGGGCCCACCTCACAGAGCAGCACTTATTTCATTGGGGCTCTGGTGTCTGCTGAGTCCACTCCATGAGTGTGTCTCTTGTGGAGGTGGTCAGGTGGTACTTTTGATGTGGTCTGAAGCTGTCCATTGGGTATGCTGGCTCTGAGGACTCCCAGAAGGTACAGGCAAAGGTCAGTTGCCATCTGTGTTCTCACTGAGGGCTATCCAGCATGAACTACAAAGCAATCTGCCGGTGGCTCCTACTTGTGCTGGGATTGAATATACCCAGGCCAAGCTGCAAACCAAGGCCAGCTGCTACTAGTACCAGTACCAGGGCCACTTAATGAGAGTTATGGGGCATGCTCAAGCCAGATGTGCTTGTTCAAGTGATTTTTAGGAAAGTGTAAATGTGATACATGACAGGCCATTGTATGGATAAGCCAATGGAGACAGCTTGGGTGGACTAGCAATTTGTGCGGAACTAAATGCCATGAAATCACCAGGGCAGAGCAAACAGTGTGACCCAGGTTGATGGAGACTCAGATATGGTACCCATCTGTTGGCTCTGGAAGAGGGATCTCAGAAAAGAAACAGTGGACTCTTCCAGCACTTTATGTGGCAGAAAGGTGAGCCTCCTCCCCAGGTTTCACCCCAATGCCAGACAATTCCATTACTCCCATATGTCCCTCATTCCTCTCAAACTGCTGCCTCAGCACTGGAGCTCAGAAGGAGTCAGTCTGAGTAAGTTTGTGTGAGGGTTCCTTAAGAGGAATGCCTAGAACTGTAGGAGCCCTCTGTCTCACTCAGCCATAATTCCCCTGGATTTTTACAGCCAGAAGTTATGGGGACTTCTATTACTGGCACTGGAACCCTGGGCTGAAGGGTCTGGTGTGAGGCTGGGAAAACTCACTCCTCATGAGGCCCTCTGAAGCTGAGATATCCCTCCCAAATTTACCTACCGTATGTGGGGTGGGTCCAGCTCATTCTACATCTCCACCTTTCCTACCAGTCTCAATGTGGTTTATCTTCAAGTCCCTATTTGTAGGATTTCTGTTCAACTAGATTTCAGGTGGTTCTGAATGATGGTTGTTCTGTAGTCTAGCTATAAATTTGATGCTGTGGGAGGATTCATGTCCTGCTTTACCTAAGTCACAATCTTGACATGAAGTGTCATTATTGGACATTTTAAGCAATGAATTTTAACACACCCTTTACCACATACCCATTTATTGATTTCAGATTGGTACAGTGGGATCTTGGTTCTTGAACTTATTTTATTCTGTAAGTCTGTTTGAGAACCAAATTGTTTGAGATGGGAGACATTTCATAATTGAAATTTGACTGTATCAGCATAAAAGGGTTGTCAGGTCCAGAAACAAAGTTTTGTCCAACAACCAAGACATTTTTTCATTGAACAACTTTGTTGAGAACCTAATTGTTAGAGACAGGAGGTGTTCAATATCTGAGATTTGACTGTATCTTGAAACTGGCCAGAGTGGGAATGTGTATATTGTAGGAATTGGCAAACACATAAATATTGGCATAATTTATTACTTTGTAGAATGTCTTGATTTTTAAAAAGATAGATAAAATGTTAAAATGTATATTACACTTAAATTTTATCATGTTTTTTACATTATGGATAGCATAAAAAATTGAGGAACCATTCATCTAAGACTTGTAAAGTGTGACCCATTCGAAAATGAATGAGAGAGGTTCCCAACATATGACCTTACTGTTTTACTTTTGTTTTATTTATCAAAATAAATGAATATATCAAACAGCATTCATAACAGAACAAGATTTTATGAATTGCAATCACAGATTTGATACAGATAAAAGAATTCTGCAAAAATCAATTGAAAGTATTCTGTGAGACTTGATTACTATTTGGAATTCAAAATAGAGAGTATTTTATATTTTATTATTTATAAGTTGCAAATTATACATCCTTCATATCAAAGTTATATCTAACATCTATACATGCATACATTTTGCCATTGCGCCAGTTGTTAAATATTTACCAGCATGACACTATTTTTACATGAAGATTTCTAAAAAGCTTCTCCAAAAGAGAGTGTAAGAGAAGAATAAGGCAAAGAGAGGAGAGATGAAAATGTCAGAAAACATATGTGAGAAAACAAGTATGAGAAAAATCAATGCTCAGACCTGAAGATCTAAAATCTAATTATAAGATGGAAAAGATTATTTTTAAAAATGTATAACAGAAGACTATTTGTCATAATAGAATGGACTCATTGAGAATCCAGTACAATTAATTTTCAAAAGTACATACCAAAGTCCACAACCCAGAAATAGCAGAACACCAGGGTAGAGTAGTTCCTAAGAATTTCCATAGAAAGAAATGAATAATGGAAAAATCACAATATAAAGGAATAAAAGTCAAAATCATATTAACTTTAAAGGCATTATAAATGATATCTTTAAAATCTCTGATAAAATTTATAAATGCACACTAAGTAAACTGTCTATGAAATCTAAAAACAGTAAAGATATTCCAGACATATAGTATATAAAAACTTCCTCCCATGCACCTTTTCAACTGAAGCTCCTCGAGATATGCTCTATGAAGATGAAGCACAACTGAGAAATAGGAAGATAATCCATGCAGGGAATAGTGGACCCAACAGGAAAGAGGGCAAAGGGATTTTTCTGAATAACAGAAAACAAAAACTTCAGAAAAATATTTTATGGACAGTCCTATAGAGCCACTGATTGTTTAAAACAGGAGAATGGATAACTTCAGGATGCATATAACCAAGAAACAAACCACCACAACAATGACAAAACAAAAACCAGTCAGATTAATGCTACTGGCTACATTGAGAGAAATTTTATAACTGTTGGAAAGCTGGGAGAAGAACTACCTGGAAAACATACAAAACTAAGTGAAAATAAATTAATCTTACACGAATACTAAAAGGAATACAAAGGGGACTTTAGTCAAGGTGGCCGCACAGGCAAACACAGTACTCGCCTCCTCCCACAACCACATCAAAGTTACAACAAGACTACAGAACAAGCATCATTCAGAACTGTCTGAAAAAAAGGCTGAATGGAAGTCCTTCAACTAAGGAATTAAAAAAGCAACTACATCGAGACTGGTGGGAAGGGCAGAGACATGGATCAGGCTAGTCCCCACCACGTACACACGTGTGTGGCAGAAAAATTTGGGAGGGTTATCTCAGCTGCTGAGGTCCCTCCGTGGAGTGAGGGGTCCCAGTCCCACACCAGACTCCCGCCCCCAGCACTCCAGTGCCAGGAAGAGAAGTTCCCATAACTTCTGGCTGTAACAATCAGCAGGGATTGAGGCTGAGGGAGACAAAGGGCTCCTGGAGTCCCTAGAAGTTCCTCTTAAAGGGTCTGCATACAGGCTTACTCAGACTTACTATTACTTGTAGTCCAGCAGCTTGAGTGTACCAGAGACAAACAGAGAGGAAGTGAATTGTCTGGCATCAGTGTGAGAACTGGGGACGGGTTTCTGCCAGAGAGAGGTGCTGGCAATTGCCATTATTCTTTTGATGAGCTCTCCTCCCACAGAGCCTGCAGGCAGGCACCATATCTGAGACTCCACCACCTTGGCTCATTCTGTTGTCCCCATAGTGGAAATTCCATGAGGCTCTGCCCTGCCCAACTTTCAGACCTACCTAAACTGTTTCCAGTGGCAGGAGTGCACTCCAAAATACATCCTTATACGATGGTCAAGAGCCAGAATTTACACCCTCCAATATGAAGGCTTTCCACCAAGAAGGCACAGACTTAACAGAAATGTTCCTCAGACTTGCTTGATTCACAGTGTTGGTTTTGCTCTCTTCACACTATTTTATCTCATCTCTTGGCTTATTCTTGGACATGCAATGTTTTCTCTGACAAGCTTTGGATTCCTCTAAGAGATTATAGTGATTTACTATAGAAGAAACTGATGCTTTACTGCCCTTAAGAAAGGAAGATGCAGATGTGAATGACCTTAAAGGTCTTTGTTCAAATCAGCTTCTTTCCCCCCTCCTTTTATTGCTGCAGGAGAAAAATCAGTCATGTCTGCACAAATCCCAATTCCATTAACCTTTCAGTTACCTCTGAGACATTGTTGTACTCAGGTCCCTAACATTATATATGTCAAGACTTTGCTGGCATGTCCTTTATAAGTATCTCTTGTAATATCTCAACTATTTCAGATAGTTCATAGTTCAGTTACCTGAGAATATTAAAGTGCAGTACAATTTTGATTTCTGGAATTAATGCCTGAACTTGAGATTCACTGGAGGGGCAAAATAGAGCAAAAGCACACTCTCTCTCACACACACTTCCATATTCCATCCCCTTGAGTTATGTTCTTTTTAAATTCTCTATGTTCAAAGTTCACAGAGGACAGTTAAAAGAAGGGAAATATTACTCCAAAACTCTCTCTTGGAAATCATAAGAAGATGTGTAAATTGAGCCTTAATTATAGGCAGTGAAGTACAGAAAGTATGAATGAGGAATATAAACCATATTGCCTAACTCCCATTCCAACATCACTTTTTAATAACATCACCTTGGGAATACAACAACTTGTCTATGCATTGGTTTTATGCATTGGTCTATGCATTGGTCTATGCATTGAAACATAAGAAAAGCCTGTTTAATATAGTTATTGTTATGAGTTGATGAGTTGATATTTGCCTAGAAAATAATAGTTACTCGCTAAATGGTACCTGGAATCATATTTAATGATGGATTACCAAAAGAAATTTTCATAAAAATTAATGTAACATTTTAAATATGTTAATAATTGTCAATTACAAAAGAATAAAAATTAAATATACTAGAACCCAAAAGATATGATTTTTAGAATAATTCAGAGTAAAAATATTTCTCAAAGTTATATTACCTTTTTGAATCTGATAATGTATATAACACCAGGGAGTAGGAGGGAGCAGATTTCACTTCCCCCTACACACGGGAGGAAAAACTGGCTAATCCACAGAGGAACAGAGCAGACAGACAACAGTACTGTAGAGTATTTGAAAAATAAGAGTCCACAAAGCTGTAGTGGACACTGAAATACCAGAAACCAGATGGTAAGAAGGATATTTCAGGACAGTAAGGTCCTGGGGACCAGTGCCGGGACCAGGGCAAGTTTGCAGCCCCAGGCCTGGCGCCCAGAGTGGGCTCTCGGGTCTACCACAGACTGCTTGAAAGCGGAGGGCCTGCCGAAATCCTTGGGAGAGAGCTGGGTCACCTGCTCCCTCCCTCCCCGACAGACTAGGGTTGGAGCAACACCAGCAGAGTTCTGGTCCCGGAGAGGGGAATAAGGAGGAAGAGGCAAAATGCACGGGGCTGTGATTACTCGTACAGTCTGTGAGCACCAGCTTGGGAGAGCTGAGAGTCAGGCTGTGACCCTGATAGTCACTGGGCTGCCTGGAGAATTGGGCTACATGGGGCACCAGGCTTGAGTAGGAGGAATTTATCAAACAGAGGGGGTGCAGAATCTGCTATGACAGCCCCAAAGCTGACTCCCAGCCCAGCCTGGCAGAGACCCCAGGGTTAAAGGGAAAGCATAGCGACTCCATCCTGGTAGCACTGGGAAGGGAAGTGTTTGGGCCCAAATTCGCTGGATGGAGGCAGCGTAGCCTAGTGGGCGCCCCTACACCCCATCATCTAGTGATAACCACCGGGGAAAAGCGCTCTGAAGAAAACCAGGAATCCCACATCGAAGATATTGGGGAAAGGAGTCAGACTAGCTGCTGGGACAGTGCTTGCAAGAAAGGCTGAGTAAACATCAGGA
>PVKM010031583.1:0-16564 GCA_004027735.1 Carollia perspicillata | reverse complement strand
TCATGACCTTTCCCTTTCTCCTCTCTCCCATTATGCTCCTCTCCCTCCCCTGCCCCACTGGTTACTGTCAGTTTTCTTTTTTCCAATGTCTCTGGTTATATTTTACTTGCTTGTTTTATTGACTAGGTTCCACTTATAGGTGAGATCATATGGTATTTGTCTTTCACCACCTGGTGTATTTCACTTAATATAATGCTCTCCAGATCCATCAATGCTGTCGCAAAGGGTAGGAGCTCCCTCCTTTCTTTCTGCTGCATAAGTATTCCATTCTGTAAATGTATCATAATGTTTTTAATCTACTCATTTACTGGTGGCACTTAGGTTGCTTCCAGCATTTGGCTATTATAAATTGTGCTGCTGTGAACATTGGGGTGCATAGGTTTTTTTGAATTGGTATTTCAGAATTCTTAGGGTATAATCCCAGGAGTGGTATTGCTGGATCAAAAGGCAGTTCCATTTTTAGTTTTCTGAAAAAAATTCTGTACTGTTTTCCACAGTGGCTGCACCAGTCTGCATTCCAACCAACAATGTACTAGGGTTCCCTCTTCTCCACAACCTTGTCAGCACTTATTGTTTGTTGATTTGTTTATGATGGTCACTCTGACTGGTGTGAAGTGGTATCTCATTGTGGTTTTAATTTACATCTCTCTGATGGCTAGTGATGCTTTCGTATGTCTCTGGGCCCTCTGTATGTCCTCCTTGGAGAAGTGTCTGTTCAGGTGCTTTGCCCATTTTTAAATTGGATTGTTTGTTTCCCTGGAGTGGAGTCATGTGAGTTCTTTATACATTTTGGAGATCAAACCCTTGTCTGAGGTATCATTGGCAAATATATTTTCCCACATGGTTGGTTCCCTTTTCACTTTGCTGATGTTTTCTTTAGCCATGCAGAAGCTTTTTATTTTGATGAAATCCCATTTGTTTATTCATTCCTTTATGTCCCTTGCTCTAGGGGACATAACAGTGAAAATATTGCTGTGTGGAATATCCGAGATTTTCCTGTCTATGTTCTCCTCTAGGACTTTTATGGTATCATGATTTATATTCAAGTCTTTATTCAATTTGAACTTATTTTTGGGTATGGTGTAAGTTAGTGGTAGAGTTTCATTTTTTTGTATGTAGCTGTCCAGATCTCCCAACACCATTTGTTGAAGAGGCTTTTTTTACTCTATTTTATACTGCTACCCCCTTTTCAAATATTAATTGACCATAAAGACTTGGGTTTATTTCTGGGCTCTCCATTCTGTTCCATTGATCTATATGTCTGTTCATATGCCAGTACCAGACTGTTTTTATTACAATGGCCTTGAAATACAGTTTGATGTCAGGTATTGTGATCCCTCCTACTTTGTTCTTCTTTCTCAGAATTGCAGTGGCTATTCAGGGTCATTTATGGTTTCATACACATTTTTGTAATGTTTGATCTATAACTTTGAAATATATCATTGGTAGCTTAATAGGGATTGCATTGAATCTATAGATTGCTTTGGGTAGTACGGGCATTTTGATGACATTAATTCTTCCAATCCATGAACACAGTATATGCTTCCATTTGTTTGTGTCTTCCTTAATTTCTTTCTTCAGTGTTGTGTAGTTTTCTGAGAACATGTCTTTTACCTCCTTGGTTAGGTTTTTTCCTCAGTATTTTATTTTTATTCCTAGGATTTTTTCCTGATTTCTGTTTCTGATATTTCATTTTTGGTGTACAAAAATGCCTTTGATTTCTTAATATTGACTTTGTATCCTGCTGCTTTGCCAAATTCACTTATTAGGTCGAGTAGTTGTTTTGGTGGAGTCTATAGGGTTTTCTATGTACACTATCATGTCATCTGCAAACAATGACAGTTTTACTTCCTCCTTTCCAATTTGGATGCCTTTTATTTCTTTTTCTTGTCTGATTGCTGTGGCTAGGGTTTCCAATACTATGTTGAATAGAAGTGATGAAAGCAACAGCCTTATCTTGTTCCTGATCTTAGTGGGAAATCTTTTAGTTTTGGCCCATTGAGTATGATGTTGGCTGTAGGTTTTTCATATATGGTCTTCATTATATTGAGGTATGCTCCCTCTACTCCCACTTTGCTGAGTGTTTTTTATTATAAATGAATGCTGTACTTTATCAAATGCTTTTTATGCATCTATTGATATGATCATGTGTTTTTGTCTTTGCTTTAGTTTATGTGATGTATTAATTTATTTATTTGTGAATATTGTACCATCCTTGCATCTCTGGGATGAATCCCACTTGGTCACAGTGTATGATCTTTTTATTGTATTGCTGAATGTGGTTTGCCAAAGTGTTGTTGAGGATTTTAGCATCTATGTACATCAGTGATATTAGCCTGTAGTTTTCTTTGTTCTGTCTTTCTCTGATTTTGGGGTTAGGATGATGTTGGACTCATAAAAAGAGTTTGGGAGTCTTCCACCTTCTTGGCTTTTTTGGAATAGTCTGAGAAGGATAGGGGTTAGCTCTTCCTTAAATGTTTTGTAAAGTTCTCCTATGAAACCATCTGGTCCAGGGCTTTTGTAGTCTGGGGATGTTTTTTTCATTACTGCTTCAATTTCACCAGCTGTTATTGGTCTGTTCAAGCTTTCTGCTTCTTCTTGATTCAGTTTGAAAGATTTGTGTTTTTCTAGAAATTTGTCCATTTCGCACAGGTTTTCAAATTTCTTGGCATATAGTTGTTCATAGTAAATTCTTACAATCCTTTGTGTTTCTGTGGTGTCAGTTGTAATTTCTTCTCTTTCATTTCTCATTTTATTTATTTAGGCCCTCTCCCTTTTTTTCTTGATGAGTCTGGTTAAAGATTTCTCACTTTTGTTTATCTTTTCAAAAAACCAGCTCCTGAATTTATTGATCCTTAGAATTATTTTTAGCCTCTATGTTGTTTAATTCTGCTCAGATCTTGATTACTTACTTCTACTCGTTCTGGGCTTTGTTGTTTGTTGTTCCTCCAGTTCTTGTAGATTTAGGGCTAGGTTGTTTATTTGAAATATTTCTATCTTTTTTAGGTAGGTCTGTATTGCTATGGACTTTCCTCTCAGAACTGTCTTTGCTGTGTCCCATAGGTTTTGTATTGTTGTGTGTTCATTATGAAGTGTCCTTCTGTTTCCATTTTTATGGCCTTTGTTTTGGAGTCTATTTTGTCATATATAAGTATTGCTACCTGGCTTTTTTTTCCTGTCGGTTTGCTTAGAATATGTTTTCCCCAGCCCTTCACTTTCAGTCTGTGTAGGTCTTTTGTTGTGATTTGGGTCTCTTGTAGGCACCATATGTGCAGGTCATGTTTTCTTATCCATTCAGCTACCCTATGTCTTTTGATGGGAGCATTTACATTTAAGGTTATTATTGATAGGTACTTATTCATTGCCATTTTACTCCCTTTGTACCTGTGTTTCTCTCTCTCTCTGTGTTTCTCTCTCTCTCTCTCTCTCTCTCTCTCTCTCTCTCTCTCTCTCTCTCTCTCTCTCTCTGTCTCTCTCTCTCTCTCTCACTGTTTTTCTTCCTGTTCTTAAAGCAGTCCCTTTAACACATCTTGCAGTGCTGGTTTGGTGGAGGTGTATTCTTTCAGCCTTCTTTTGTCCTGGAAGCTCCTTATTTAGTCTTCCATTTTAATTGAGAGCCTTGCTGGATAGAGTAGTCTTGGTTGCAGCCCTTTGCTTTTCATAATTTGGAATAATTTTTGCCATTCCCTTCTGGCTTGTAGTGTTTCCTTTGAGAAGTCAGCTGCCACCCTTATGAGGGGTCCCTTGTATGTTACTTCCTGTTTTTCCCTTGCTGTCTTTAAGATTCTCTATTTGTCTTTGAATTTTTCCATTTTAATTATGATATGTCTAGGAATGGGCCTCTTTGGGTTCCTCTTGATTGGGACCCTCTGTGCTTCCTGGACTTGTGTGACTTTTTCTCTCATCAAATTAGGGAAGTTTTCCTTATTACTTTTTCAAGCAGGTTTTCTATTTCTTGCTCCCCTTCTTCTCCTTCTGGTATCCCTATTAGAAGGATATTATTACATTTCATGTTGTCCTGTGGTTACCATAATAATAATAATAATAATTATTGATATTATTAATAATAGCAATTATTATTATCATCATCATCATAATCATCATCATCATCTTCATTATTTTTTAGTCTTTTGTCCTTTTCTTGCTTTTTCTGGGTGTTTTTTTTTCCTTTTTCTCCAGCTCATTGTTTTGATCCTCTGCTTCATCTAGCCTGTTTTTGATTTCTTCTACTGTGCTCTTCAATTCAGAAATTGTATTCTTAATTTCCTCTTGGATCTTGATAGTCTCTATGTCCTTTTTCATGTTGGTATAGGTTACAGTAAGTTCCTCATAGTTTCCTTGTAGTCTTTGGTAATTCTCACTGAACTCATTGAACTTTCTAATAACCATTGTTTTGAACTCAGTATCTGATAGTTGACTTGCCTCTATTTCATTTAGCACTCTTTCTGAAGATTCTTCCTTCCTTTCAATTGGGGGTTCTTTGTTTTCCCATTATTTGTAAGACTCTTCTTGTTTGCTTCTACTTCTGAAATTGATCTGTTTTGACTCACTGAGTGTGTGGTGTGAGCTTCTATGGTAGGAGACCTGTGCAATTCAGCAGTGCAGTTTCCTTGATCTCCTGAATTTGATGCTCTTGGGCTGCCCTTTATGCTATTTATGTGGTTCTGTGGATGTAATTGGGTTTGGATTGTTGGCTCATTCTTTGGTGGGTCATTCCCTCCAGCTGGTTGACTGGGGGTCACTCCTCCCACCACGTCTTGTGTGCTGTTGTACAGGTGCACTGTTTTTTCTTTCTGGATCCACCTCTGGTGATGTTAGATGTTGGTCCTGTGTCTGTATGTTATGGTTTTTGATGATATTTCAAATTTATAATTCTAGCATACAAAAAATATAATAGATTTTTGTATATTAACTATGTATCCTGTGACCTTGACAAAATTTATTTATTTGATCTAAAAGTTTATTTTTTTGGTAAATTTCTCAGGACTATCTACACAGATGATTATGTCATTTGTGAATAAAGACAGTATTACTTCATCCTTTCCAATCTGTTTACATTTTATCTCTTTTTATTGAATTAATATACCAACTAGGACCTCAGTACAACAATGTATAGAAGTGACAAGAATATGTTTTTTGCCTTGTTCTCAATCGTAGAAAGAAATTCTATCTTTCACCAGTGTTAGCTCTGGGATTTTTGTAGATGTCCCTTATCTGTTGAGGAGATTTCCTTCCATTTCTAGTTTGGTAAGAATTTGTTTGTTTGTTTGCTTCAACCATGAGTAGGTATTAAATTTTAGCCCAAACATTTTCTACATCTATTCAGGATCTTGTAATTTTTCTTCTTTAGTCTGTCAAAATGATGAATTACACTGATTGAGTTTCAATGTTGTACAAACCTTATATTCCCTCAATAAGACTCACTTAGTCATAAGGTTGTTTTGTTTGTTTGTTTTCCCCAAATGTATTGCTAGGATAATTTGTTTGCAAAAATTTGCCACATTTTAAATCATGAGATATGTTATTCTGTAGTTATCTTATAATGTCTTCCTGGTTTTTATATCAGGGTAATGATGGCTGGGAAACTTTTTTTCATTACCTGGGTTTGTGAAGAATTGATATTATTCATCCTCAAATGTTTGATAGAATTTACCAGTAAAGTCATCTGGAAGGAAGTAAAGTTTTCTTTGTGGGAAAATTTTAAGCTATCAATTTGATACATTGAATAGATATAGGATTATTTCAAGTTATTATTATTTTTAAGGTAATTTGAGTAGTACAAGGAATTTATCCATTTCATCTAAATTGTTGAATTTATTGGCATAATGTTGTTCTTAATATTCCATTTTTATCATTTTAAAACCTGTGGAATTTATAGTAACATCTCCATGTTCATTCCTAATATTAATAGTTTGTGTCTCCTCCTTTTCTCTCCACCCCCTGGCTAGAGTTTAGATAAATCCATCTGCCTAGAGGCTTATCAATTTTATTCAACTTTTTTTATCAACAATTATTTTATTTTTTAAAATTATATTGTGGCTTGCTTTATTCACTTAAATTATATCAGAAATAATTTGATTTTCAATTTTTGTAAAAAATATATTTTGTTGATTATGTTATTACAATTGTCCCATTTCCTCCACTTTGTTCCCCTCCACCCTGCACAACCCTGAACACCCACATTCCTCCCCTTTAGTTCATGTCCATGGATCATACATATAAGTTCTTTAGCATCTATGTTTCCTATACTATTCTTAACCTCCCCCTGTCTATCTTCTACCTACCATTTATGCTACTTATTCTCTGTACCATTTCCCCCTCTCTCCCCTTCCCACTCCTATGCTGATAACCCTCCATGTGATCTCCATTTCTGTGATTCTGTTCCTGTTCCAGTTGTTTGCTTAGTTTGTTTTTGTTTTGTTTTTAGATTCAGTTGTTAATAGCTGTGAGTTTGTTGTCATTTTACTGTTTACAGTTTTGATCATCTTCTTTTTCTTAGATAAGTCCCTTTACCATTTCATATAATAAGGGCTTGATGATCATGAACTCCTTTAGCTTTACCTAATCCAGGAAACACTTTATCTGCCCTTCCATTCTAAATGATAGCTTTGCTGGATAGAGTCATCTTGGATGGAGGTTCTTACCTTTCATGAATTTGAATACTTCTTTCCATCCCCTTCTTGCCTGCAAGTTTTCTTTTGAGAAATGAGCTGAGAATCTTATGGGAGCTCTTTTGTAGGTACTATCTCTTTTTCTTTTGCTGCTTTTAAGATTCTTTCCTTATCTTTCAACTTGGGTAATGTAATGATGATGTGCCTTGGTGTGTGCTTCCTTGTGTCCAACTTCTTTGGGACTCTCTGAGCTTCCTGGATTTCTTGGAAGGATATTTCCTTTGACAGATTAGGGAAGTTTTCCTTCATTATTTGTTCAAATAAGTTTTCCATTTCTTGCCCTACCTGTTCTCCTTCTGGCACCCCTATGATTCAAATGTTGGAATGTTTAAAGATGTCCTGGAGGTTCCTAAGCCTCTCCTCATTTTTTGAATTCTTGTTTCTTTATTCTGTTCTGGTTGAATGTTCCTTTCTTCCTTCTGCTCTAAACCGTTGATTTGAGTCCTGGTTTCCTTCCTGTCACTGTTGGTTCCCTGCTCATTTTCTTGTATTTCACTTTCACATCCTTCATTTTTTCCTCTAATTTGGGACCATATTCAACCATTTCTGATAGGTTGGCTAGCTCTTTGTCACTTAGTTGTATTATTTCTGGAACTTTGATGTGTTCTTCATTTGAGCCCATTTTTTTTGGTCTCCGCATGCCTGTTACACAGCAAGCAGAGGAACCGTAGGTGTTCGCCAGGGTGGAACAACCACGTCATTGCATTGTGACACTATATGTGAGGGAAGGGTCCAAGAGGGAAAAATGCTGTTTGCTTCACTCTCTACCAGTTTTCAGTCACTTCCCCCGTTACCCATGATCAAATTGGGTCCTTCTGGTGCCGATTCTGAGAAGGGTGGGTTTGTGTACATTCTAGGACCCTGTGGGTCTCTCCAATGAACTCTCCTGTGAGGCTGGGGGTTTCTCCCGCAGCCTCAACCCTCACAGGTGTTTTCAGTCACACGTTTTGAGGCTTTATTTCCCCATGCTAGGACCCTGGGTTGGGTGGCCTATCTGGCTCCCCAGTCATTCCTCCTAGTTTATCTGCATGCAAATGTGGGACTGCCCTGTCCACCAGCTGCCACTTTGCCATGAGTTCTCTTCACCTGGCTGTGTCTCCACCCTTCCTACCGTTCTGGATGAATGTTTCTTCTTTAACTCCTTGGTTGTTGGACTTCCATACAGTTAGATTTTCTGGCAGTTCTGGTTGTTTTTTAAATTTGTTGTTGTTCTTTCGGTTGTGCAAGAAGGCACAGTGTGTCTACCTATACCTCCATCTTGGCTGGAAGAACCTTATTCACCTTTTTGAAGAACAAGCTTTTGTCTCATTTCTGTTTCTCTATTGCTTTGTAGTTTTCTGTTTTATTGATCTCTGTTCTTTATTGTTTTCTTCCTTCTTCATTTGGGCTTAATCCAATCTTCTTTTTCTGATATTTTAGGTGAGTCAGTCATTAATGTGAGACCTTTCTTCCTTTCCTAAGCATTTAATGTGATAAATCTCCTTCTAAATACAGCCAATACTTCAGTACTCATCAGCTTCAGAATTCACCAAACCCTGTACTTGTCACATTTGATAAGAAAAGAATGTGTCAGCACTCTGCGCTTGCTCAGTACTCATTAGTTTTGGCACTTGTCATGAATTCCAGAACAAGTTAATGACAAGTACTGCGGTACCACTGTGCTGCTTTAGCTGGGTCCCAGAAAATTTGATATGTTGTCTTTTTAAATTTTGATTCAGTTTGAAATATTTCCTGATTTGTCTTATGATTTACTTTTGACCCATGGGTTATTTAGAAGTATACTGCTTAATTTCTAACTGTTTAAGGATTTCCAGATACATATCTGTTATTGCTTTCTAGTTTAATTCTGTTGTGGTCAGAGTGTGTACTTTGAATGATTCCAATCCTCTCAAACATACTGTGAGTTGTTTCAGGGCCCAGAGCATGGGCTCTCTTGGTGAATATCACATGCACATTTGAAAAATATGCATTCTGAACAGTGCTGGTTGGAGTGTTCTATAAATGGCAGTTAGGTCAAGTTGGCTGATAGTGGTCAACTCTTTTTACTAATTTGCTGTTTACTTGTACTCTGATTTGCTAAGGGCCAATTATCGAAATCTCCACCTATACACTGTAAATTGTAGTTTGTTTAAAACTGCCTTATTGCTATTTGTTTTTTATTTGTACTATCTGTTCTTCTGTTCCCTTTTCCCTTTTTTGTTTTCTTTTAGGTTGTTTTTAATGATTACACTTCCTTTCTACTATGGCTTATTAGCTATACTTCTCTTTTACTTCCTTAGTGGCTTCTGTAGGGTTTATAACATACACTCTTAATTACTATAGTCTATCTTCAAATAATACACCACTCTACGTACAGTTTGAGAACCTTGTAACAGTATACTTCTAATTCCCCTCCCGCACTTCGTGCTACTGTTGTGTACATACAGCTTTGACTGACCCAAGTGTGTGTAACCATGTCCATGATCAATATTCCCACAACACAGCACAGACAGCCACCATTCGGGGCAAAGAGAGATATGGAATAGTATGTCCCATGTTAATATTATTTAGGGAGAGACTGATTGCATAGTAACCAATTAATCAGAACCACCAGCAACCAGCTTTAGTCCTAGAGCAAAGTACTCCAAGGCCCCAAGTTGCACCAAGCATTGTCATTTTATTTGCTGGATCATGGTAGTATCTAGGAGACAGTCTGGTATTCCAAGGGCAAAGATGGGGAAAAGGGAGGAGAGGCTCAAGACAGCAGTTATGTACTAAGCAGTTTAGAAGTATTTCAGTATTTTAACACTGGTTGGCCATTCAAATATATACCAGCTGTGTATATTCCCTAGAGGTAGGTAATATGAAGTACCCCCTTATACGGAACCCATCTGCACAGCAATGGCAAATGTAGCCCAGCCCAATTCAGAAAACCAGTGAGAGCAAGTCAGCACACAGGAACCAGGCCTGCATTGTACCTAGGCTGCTTTGAGGCTTGCTTTTTGCTAAAACTCCCTCACCCTGAATTGAGGCAGCAAATGTTTACTGCATATCTTTAAAGTGACTTCCTAAAGTCTATTCTAAACCTCCCAGGAATGGCGTGTGACCAGTTCAACCACTTTCCCCCTTGCATTAGCAACATCCTTTCCTTTGTTATCTGTAAAAGGTAACCACCTAAAGTGAACCTGTGCATAGTAATTGAGGACCATCCTCAATGTAATGTGTGCAGAAAAGCAATAAAAGCTTGTCCAGGCAGGGGTCCAGGCACGCTCTCTCACGTAAGAGAGTGGCCATGCTGTCCCTTTCATCCACAGGACTTCTGTAGTCTGTGTGAATTTGTTTGTTGCAGCCATAACAGATGGACCCCACTGGTCAGAGTCTGCATCACCCCCTATACAATACTTTGGAGTTTTTCATAATGTATGGCGTGTTTTCTAATACAGTGTGAAAGAATTCTCTGTGTGTGCACAGAGAGGTTTCTAGGCTGATCCATCAGCAAAGGGTAACATGGGAAGCATAGGAAAAAGAAGAGAGCTTGTGTGTTACGAGTTATAATGGCAGGTATTTAGTACTTGCCTTCTATCAGACATTATGTGTAGCAATTCACATCTACTACCTCCAAATCTCACCTCAACCCTTTGAGAGTGCACTGTTATTTCCAATCTACGGATGAGGATTGGGGGGTATGAAGAGATCAAGAACTTGCTCACGGTCACACAGCGAGGAGGCATAACTGTATTGTACCTATCATTCATCCACCTCACTGTCCGCTTTGATCAAGGCTATTCCTTCCAATGTGTGAAAAATTTATTACTTAAAAGTGTTGTTTGTATTAAGTAGTGTCAGTAATACCAAAAAAGCCTAGGCTCATGCCTCATCTCTCTATAAATTCCTAAAAGCTCCATTATCTTTCTCAGTCTGGAACAGGAATTGTGGCTTGAAGCCCCATGATTGTGGGAAATTAACGTAATAAATATAGAGCCTGGCTGGTGTAGCTCAGTTAATTAAATGCAGGCCTGCAAACCAAAGTGTTGCCGGTTCGATTCCCAGTCAGGGCACATGCCTGGGTTGTGGGCCAGGTCCCCAGTAGGGGGCATACAACAGGCAACCACACATTGATGTTTCCCCCTCTTTCTCCCTCCTTTCCCCTCTCTCTAAAAATAAATAAAATCTTTTAAAAACTAATAAATAAATACATACCTAGCACTCAATCAACCCATTTCCAGAACCCTTACTTGGTGCCACAAGGAGTGATCCTGATAAGGCTGGGCTCCCACAGCCTGCAGCCCTTCCTAACTCAATGTCGTCCACATGGTATATGTAGCAACTCTTTAAACTGGAAGTGGCTACTGCCTTGTATTATTGACCAAAGGATTAAAAATAAATGGAGGTGTTTACAGTCTCTTTTCAGGCATCATCTTTTCACTTAGGTGGCCTTGTCTTTTGAATGGGAAAGTGACTCAGCTTGCTCAGTAAAAATGAAACCAGTTTGCAGCTTTTTAAGTCTGACAAAATATATTTTTTATTTTCCAAAAAGGGGCACTAAACTTTACTGGCCTTCATGAAAGTATCCAGGAGCTGTGAGGACTTTCTGTAACACCAGACTCCCAAATCTGTTACCAGAGTAGGAAGTTCAATCACTAATGTAAAAACTAATGCAGTTTAAAAGAGCTTTTGTTTAACAAGTAACACACTGGCTGGCTTAAGTATAGTGACTCAAAAGCAGGATACACAAAAAGAAACTGGCCACATAAACATATTCAACTATGAACGGACTTTATTTTTCTACTCTTAGAATGTAACAAAACTTTACACCAGACCTCTTTGACCTTTATAAATTCACTAAACATTAAAAAAAGAAAGAAAAAAGGTATCCTCAGTAGACGCTATGCACAATTTTATAGTTTTAATATTTCTGTACTATAGAATACATAGGTGATATTATTTAGCTTTAAAAAATAAAATATTTTTTCAATGCTAATTTAAAATATTTTATCTCAAATTTACCATTTGAAAACAACTTTCACTAAAAGGTTTGAGATTATCCAACCAGCCTTAATCCAAAGTGGCAAGTGCTTGGAGATCACTGATCTAATGTAAAACCAAACAATGAGTTCAGTTTCTTACTGAATGTAATCAGTGCCCTGGGCTCTGCACAGGGCTGCCTTAACCTGTCAACTTAAGTACTAATGTTAGCTTAAATATCTGAGAAGCCTCCTCTCTCGAACTTCAGTGAGTTTTCCAAGGGTGGACTGAAACCACACCCACACCCTCTTCCTCAGGATGAGCAGGAGATGGGATGCAGTGCATAGGAAGATAAACCAGGTCTGAGCTGTTCCTCAGCTGATCCCAACGTCCTTACGTAGACTGAGACTCATCCAGGAATCCGGCATTTAACTGTCCAAGAGTCTTTAGGTGCTGTGAGATATTTTCATGTCTTTATGTGAAACCTTGATACATAAAGTTGATCCATGCAATGAACTTTGGTGCATAACTAAACGGTATCAAGACACAGTGCAAGTTTATTTATGGATCTATTTGAGTTTAAAAAATAGGAGGTGATAAGATGGTCAATATTTTTGGATTTTCTAAAGGAGTTCAGAGAGCTCTGAAGGGTATGAAGAGACTGCTATGAAATGACACAAACTACCATGTGGGGACACTACAAAGGGGTCACAGTTAATAAAGTGGTGTAAACAGCAGTGAGAGCAGGGACTCTTAATTCCAATCTTTGCTGACTGTATGTTAGGGAAATGACTGAGCATCTCTTTGCCTGAATTTCCTCATCCATGAACATTTGTCATCTCCATCATTTAAGAACTATACTAAGCACTTTGGGAATTCAAAGACAATCATCATGCATTTTACACTCAAAAATTTAAAAGCCTATTTGGAGATAAAAGTTATACATAAGCACCAGTACGTAAGTATAATATAAGGGGGAAAAACTGAAAGTAAACCCTGGAGCAAGACTGCCTGGATTGGAATTCTGGCTCCGCCCCTTTCTTCAAGAAGTAGAGCAAGTGACTTAACTCATGAGCCTTAGTGCCCCCGTTTCTAAAATGGTGATAATAGTATTTACACCTCAGAATGGTGTTTTATGAGAATAAAGTAGTTTAATATAAAGAGCTCATCAAAACCACAGTGAGATATACCACTTCACATCCATTAGGATGGCTATTATCAAAAAACAAAATAACACCAGAAAATAACAAGTGTTGCAAAGGATGTGGAGGAACTGGATCCCCGGTGCATTGCTGATAGAGGCGTAACATATATAAACACTGTTGGAAAACAGCATGGTGGTTTCTCAAAAAATTAAACTGACTTATCTTATGACCCAGCAATTACACTTCGAGGTACTGTATTTTGCCATGTATATGCACACCCACATTTTGGGCCCTAACTTTCAGGAAAAATATCTTTTGGTTTAATTTTTATATTCAGACACAAAACCAATTATTGTATTCCAGGGTATTATTTTGCACATAGATATTATTATTGCTTTCTAGAGTTACACTTTTAATGCATAAGCAAAAATAAAAGAATTAAAAACATTTATATAGACACAGAGTTAGTACTACCAATGCACAATGCACATCCTTATTTTTCCCTCAAAAATGTGAGCAAAAAAAGTACACATTATACATGGCAAAATATGGTATTCACTCAAAAGGACTGAAAGCAGGGAGCCAAACAGATGTTTTATACCCATGTTCACGGCAGCATCATTCACTACAACCAAAGAGTGGAAGCAACACAAGTTTCATCCTTGGATGAATAGCTACACAAAACATTGAAACATACACACACACGCACGCACGCACGCACACACAATAAAATATTATTTAGCTTTAAGGAAGAAATTCTGACACATGCTATAACATGGATGCATCTTGGAAACATTATACAAAGGAAAATAAGTCAGGCACACACACAAAAAATACTCTGTAATTTCACTTGTATGCGGCACCTAGAATAGTCAAGTTCATAGACAAAGAGTAGCATGGTGGTTACAGGGGGCTAAGAGGAGTAAACGGAGAGTCGTTTAATAGCTACGGAGTTGAAGTTGGGGAGATAAAAGCATTTTGAAGATGGACAGTGGCAGCGGTTGTACAACAATATGAAGGTACTCAATGTCACTGAACTATACACTTAAAAATGGTGAAATGTTCGATTTTATGTATATATTACAATTGAAAAAGCTCAGAACAGAGTCTGCCACATAGTAAGTGCTCAGTAAATTCTAACAATCCTTAGTGCTTTTAAAAGAGTTCACGAGGGCAAATATCCACTCAGAAAATGTAGGTCAGAAGATATCATCTGAGCTAAGACTTAGTGGATGGGTAAGATGGATAGCAGTTATATAGTAATTATTAATATCAACACTTTATGAATAAATACTTAAGATATTAGAAGACAAGAGTCTGCAAAACTCCTGTCAAAATTTAAAATAACAAATTAACAACTATTATATGCTAGGCATGGGTGTTACATTGATGAAGGAGTCTAAAACATAAATTACTAAACATGGAAAATTAATACATTCAAGGACCAAATACCTCTTACGATCTAATTCTATATTTTATTGGTTGGTTCGCAGTAGTTCCTATACTTAAAATTTTGGACTTTAAAGAACTCTGGTTACATTTTAGATCATCTTTTTCCATACTATCCTATTTTTCCCTAATGTGACCACTCCACTCCCTCTTTCCACTGATTTCCTTTCTACTAAAAACCCAAGCATGCCTTTTAGTTTTACTCTTTCATTTCTCCCAGTTAGTGAAATCATTAAAATCATAAAGAAAAACAAAACTGTAAATTAAGTTATACTACATGAAACTGTTGATCATTCAAATCATTTTGACTTATAAAAGGTGCAACTTCATATACTTCAACATATGGTAACTCCAAAGTCCATTTTTAAAAATTTTAAATCTGAATTTTAGATATTTGGAAATTAAGTACAATGGCAGTAGTAGGACTTCACATTGGCAAGTGACAACTTATAAATCTGACAGCTGTTTTCCATATCTGAAGCCTAACAGTCAATCTGATCTAACTCAAGTCAACCTTTCTGTCTTTGTCCTAGTTTGAAACCTATTTGAAACCTAGTTTGGGATCTTTAAGCTAGGTTTCCAATATTCAAGATATCGCTATTCAGATATGAGATGCTTTAACATTTAATGCCAAAGTTTCACTGAATGGTCTACCACATGACAAAACACACTACAAGCAACAAAAAGGAACAGACTACTGATACAACATGCACTGATCTCAAACATACGTGGAGTGGAGGAGGGCAGAGTATCTATTACACTATTCCATTTATATGAGTTCTAGAAAAGATATATCTCATCAACAGTAACATAAAGCAGATCTGGGGTTGCCTGCAGCTGGGGGTAGAGAAATAGATTGTGGAAAGGTTTTAAGGGAACTTTTGGGGATGATGCAAATGTCACTGTCTTCATTGAGGTGATAGTTACATCCGCAGTATAAGTTGGTCAACAGTCAATGAAAGGCGCACTTAAAATAGATGCATTTTGGTTTATGTAAACAGTACCTCAATACATTTAATTTACAAAAAAACAAAATGACAGTATTTTTAAGAAGGCATTTTAAGAAAGAAAATGACAATTTAACAAGTAAAACATGAATACCTTATTTTTTTAAAAATTAACGTATTATGGACAAAACTAAAGTTTCCTTGGACCACTCTCCCCATCCTCACTGCCACCCCTAATCTATCCCAATTATACTGTCCCCTCCAAAAATCACTGTTGTGCATTTGGTATGGTTATTTTGAACCTTTAAAAATATATTTACATACATATACAGCCACTGAAAACATATAGTATTGTTTTGTACAAAGATATAACTTGTACATATCTTTCTGCAACTTGCTATTTTCACTTAATATTATGTTTCTGAAATCTATCCATGTTAATGTAGATAAAGTTTATTTCTTTTATATCCAATATAGTAATCTGTTATATGACTACAGTGTACTTTATTTATCCAGGCCTTCCTGCCTCCTAACAGATATTTAGGTTGGTTTTCCCTATTGCAAGTCACCAGTGTAGTGGTAAATAGCAGTTACCACAGGGGTGTCCCCAGAGATTGCAGCAGGTGTCCCAAGGGGACTTTAGCCTTCTCTGTAAGGTTTAATTTTTTTAAAGATTTCGTTTATTCATTTTTAGAGAGACGGTAAGGGAGGGAACAAGAGAGGGAGAGAAACATTGGTTGGTAGTCTCTCATACGCACCCCAACAAGGGACTAGCCCACAACCCAGGCATGTGCCCTGACTGGGAATCGAACTGGTGACCTTTAACTTTTCAGGACAACACTCAGCCAACTGAGCCATGCCAGTAAGGGCTGTAAGGTTTAGTTTTTTACAATGAGAATGTAGTCACGTATTATTTATATAATTCGAGTACTGACTTTAATTAAAGAATGTTTTGCTAAATAAATTATCAAGAAAGGAAAAAATAAAATGAGTAATAGGAAGCAATCATCTATTAAAATATAAGGAAAACAAAGTTATAGGGCATAATAGTGTATTCATGTTTTGAGACATAAGCACATACTGAAAAATAATGATCTGAGCACTAAACAATTCATATAAACACATTCTCCTACTCAAAGCAATTATAACAAAATTACCAGCATACTGGTTATCATGGATCAGCATAATTAATACTTGCACAAATACTTCATTTATACTTTTTGCTTTCTTCTTTTATGACTATGATGTTTTTCCCCATCCCTGAAATGAAAGGGGTGAAAAAACTATCAGAAATAATGGACATTTTAGTAGAAGAGATTTAAAATAATAATTCATCAGTAGTATACCCACATCAGATATAAACCAGAACAAACTAAAACATGCATTTAGAACTAAACAGTGAGTTTTT
>PVKM010031582.1:0-16766 GCA_004027735.1 Carollia perspicillata | reverse complement strand
ATGCAACATCTGATTGAGAAAAATAATCCATTCAAATTTATAAACGGTTATACCACTCTATCATGGCAATACCATCGGCTTCAGTAACATACAATGAAAACAGTACAGCCTTAGAGTGAGACATTTCAACATCAATTTGTATTAGCCAAGTCTCTCAGGTTCCTAATGTTTAAAATAAGGCGTCTTTTGCTGCACTTCCTTAGATGTACTTCCTGTTATAATATGCTGACTCTGAAAAAAAATAAAAAGATACACATCCACCCAATAAAAGGTACCTTGAGTATTCTTTGGCAAGACATGTGGTATTTGCTTACATAAAAATTACTTCCTGCCTCCCAATAACTCCTAGTATAACACATTATTTTATTACCATCCTAGAAATGTCAATGTTTTGAATGCATTTATGTCACTGAAGACTCCTTTGTAGAACACCATACATATGAATAAAGAGAAATTCAGAAAAATACAATGGTAAATGAATGCCCTCATTTTACACAACACATTCCATTTTTCTCATCTAATTTCTAAGATGACAAAGCATTTCTACTCCATAAAAAAAAAATCTTGAGAAGGGTAAGAGATGTGATTACTATAAAGTAATTTTCTAACAGGAGAGTTTCAGAAGATGAAGCCTATTGAATATGAAAAAAAGAAGATACCAAGGAAGATAATTGAGCCACATTAATGATAAATGACATACAGGGGTGGGGTAAGTCTTTGTGTTTGACCTATTTTAAATATATAAAATAGATTTTAAAAAAAGATCATCGCCATAACCCTGTTCTTAAACACCATGATAACAAATGACATTTGGAGACTGTTCTTTGAAATTAAACCTCATATAGAGTTCTTACAATGTGTAATAGAGTGACAGAACACTCAATAAAATCAGAGCACTAGCAAATTGGAAACTGATTAGAAGCTCTCTTTTTTTGTAACATAAGAAAGGCTAATGAATTTGCAGATTGACAGTTAAATTTCATGGAGGTGGGGAGAGTCTAGAGAGTGGAAAGGGAGGGAAGAAAGAGAAAAGAGGAGACAGTGAAAGCTGCAGACAGATTGTAAATGGAAATATATATACATATGTACTATGAAATATACAAAATATATAGAAAATAACATCAATCAATTGCCAATTAACCATTGGCTCATTACGATGGGTTCGGGAAGCACCTCAAGCCTTCATTAGGGAACAGCCCATCCAAGCATGGTATTCTGTACTCTCTAATTTTGTTTCAAGTTATCTACTTAGCCTTTACCAGAAGACTTAGGACATGTGCCAAATAATAGGCCCTCACCTTTAATGTAAGAATTATTTTCCGATTTGTCATTGTATTCCCTACACATAGAAACACAAAAGATAATGACTTAGATATTCAGTGTAACAAAATACTTTTAAATATTTTGGTCTTTACTTCTTGCCAATATCTCTAACTTATGAATTGTCCCCTTTATGTGTTTCTTCTAATCTATTAGCCCTAATCATGGAAAATGAAAATCTTGCCTTGAGAAACTGGTTCTCCTTATGTTAGAATAGCTATATAGCTCTTAATTCCCACCTGAATGTACCTAAATGCAGAGTAAATAAAGCTCAGGCTTGGTAAGGTAGAAATTGTTGTACAGGGAAGTAAATGGCAGGCTGGCCGTGCTGTAATTAACAAGGCCCTCACTGAAGGCTTACAGTGGAACACCGAAATGCCATTTACAATTTGAAACAAAAGAACCATTAGCTTTCTGCCCCCTTTATTGCATTATTGATTTACAATCCTTTACTTTCATTTATTCCAGCCCAAAGCCTGCCTGACTAACCATTTTTTTCTTTTTATTTAAAGTGGGTATTACTAATTTTGCTTTCAAATAACAGCCTCCCAAACCTCTTTCCTCACTGTCAGTGTCTCAATTTGTTTCATTAATAACAACTTTCATTTTCCTTAATTATGTTTTTGGCATATTTACTTGCAGACACCTTTTAGCGCACCACAATAACGTCTTCTCAAGCCCTCCGTTCTAAGACTGATTCACTGGGGAAAATGACCGCTGCCTCCTGATGCAGCTTTGAGTGCTGGGCGCTACATTCATTCTGACTTCTGCGTCAAGCCCTGTCCTGGTCGCTCTCACATTCGGACAGATGAGAATGAATATGACATTACCTCCTATTCTTCCCTGGACCACACCTCACCCTGCACACTTTTTAAACCATTTATAGCATCTTTATTAGCAATGGCAAAATGACTTGAAAAAAAAAAACGAAAATACTAAGCGGAATCTAAATTTATCAACTCCCATCTCTTATTGTCTGTCTTCCTCTAGAGTGTCCTACTGCAATTAGTACTTGGCACAAGAATCAGTTCAAGAAGGCTTACTTTAGGCAAAGAACTAACTTGGGAAAAGCAGTGTGTTTAGAGCCTTTACAACTTGTGTCTCCTACGACAAAGTCTATTAACAGAATTTGTTCATCTTTTATAGACGTGGAGGTTATTATTCCTATTCAATACATATGATTCAAAATAACTGGATTTCAGTGTGGCCAATTATAGAAAAGACTTTACACAGACAGACACATATATTTATGCATGTGGTTGGGTTTGACCACTGATTTGCTTTTACCAGGAATTAATTTTAGATATTAAGTTAGCAATTTTGTTACAATGAAGACAATTGTCCTCAAACTACCTTTGATTGTTTGAAAATCATAAGCAGTGTTGTTGATTAATCAACACCCCTTAAAACTTCTGCCATTTATAGTAATGATCTTTGCTGAAATGACACCAAATTTTAAATGACTGGACAAAGTCTTCTATAATATGAATGACATCATAAGTGTAATTCTACACAGAAAATGTGAGTTTCCAAGTTATTCAATGATTTTATAAGACATTAGTTATCCAAATGAGCGCTACCTTATTTTTCTTTTCTTAATATAATTATGGGTAGAAATTATCATTTTCCCCCAGAAATTCTACTTCTGGTTATAACATTTTTGGAATTCTGTGTGAAAAGGATATTCAGCATTTGATGTTATTATTTTTAATATCACATTAAGGGGTTATTTCAGTTTGGAATACAATTTAAGAAAGATAGATAAAGAAAATAAGACTTAATTGGATGAATGCATTTGAGTGCAGAATATGTTCCAATTTTAGGGTAACAAGATATGTTTTCATGCATTTTGTAAATCAATTCTAAAGGCAATTCTGAAAGATGAGTCCTAGAATTATTTTACAAAAGAGGATATTAAGACTTCCTGATAGAAATGTCTTACAAGTGAGTTACTAGTGCCACACTCACGGGACAGATAATGCTGTTTTAAAAACATAACTTGCATATTTTGTCAGAAGATTCATTGCAAGTTAGCTTTTTAGTTTTAAGAAATATTTATCAATCTTCTAACCAGTTAAAGAGGAACCAAAACATATCTATTTTTCTAAAGCTTAACTCTTTGCTTTATATTCATTTACTATCACATTCTCTTGAGTTTCTACCTCACTCATTCACAATTTCTACTTTCACAGCTCACAAATAATTTAGAAACAGTGAAGCATCACTTTCAAACCTTGTCTAAAACCGTCGATCAGCTGGTGAGCAGTCAATAGGCAACTGTGCAGGTTGACCCCAGGGCAGGCTGAAGAGTTGAATGAACCCTTTCATAAAATGGGTGGGGGACTAAGGGAATGTGCGCCTTCTCTAATGAGATCTGCCCTGCCTCTCTCATGAGATTGCTGGGCTGCTCAGAAGCAAAATCAAGACTGTCAATAAGAGGTAGCAATGAAATGACTCAGGTCTTATTTTTTTTCTGCAGTAATTAATTAAGCAATAATAGTAATGTTTTCTAGCACTGTGTTAAGAGAGATTTACTGAGGTCTCATGGCCACTCCTACTTTGCCTCTCTCTTGTTCTTCTTTTGATTATGTGCAGATCAGATTATTTTTGTTATTGAAATGTGTGCATTGGTTTTAAGTAAAGTGAATTAATCTGAAAGGTTCAGTCTATAATGGTGCATGCAGCAATCTAATATATATGACAGTTATAATGAATATTCCATAACTAAAGGCCCTTGGACAGTGTTTAAAACATCACTGGTCTTTATGCTATTTATTTATAGAGAATGAAACAGTGCTTGGTTTTTAAGTTTTACTAAGTGTTTTAAGAATTTAATAACTTACAAAGAATATGCCAAGGGTGGTATGAAGAAAAAAGAAAGGCTATAAGATAGAAGGAAGGTGGAAGGGAGGGAAAAAATGTGATATTTGTGATGTGGAAAAAATATGATATTTGTGATGCAGAAAAACCCCTTCAGCTTGCATAAAAACATTTTAAAAACCACTGCCAAGCTTCAAAATAATATGTATAACCATTAATTGCAACGATAATGTATTTGAAGACTTAGAATTCAGTGAAATCACCTACATTTTTATAATTATCACGCAGTTATACAATCTATGTTGTTATGTTAATTAACACATTTCTGCCTGGACAAGATAAGAAATGGTGCCCAGGAATGAATGAATGCATGTCTATGAATCACAGGCTGAATTCTGCTAATGTCAGGCAAGATTTATGAGGAACAAGAAATACTGAGGATGAATTTCAGCCCCATCATGTTCCTGTAGTTACAGCATGTCCTTCAACTTTTAAACTTCCAGTCTCATATTTTGCAAGATCTTTTCATTAGTTTCCAACTAGCATAAATTATTTATCAGTTAGTTTATTTAATGAATTATTTAACAGTTCTCTTTGACTTTAAGAAAAGTGATATCACTAGATGGAATTATCAGAGATATCATTGATATTCCTGAAATGGAATTTCTGGGTATAGGTTAGTAGAGAAATAATCTGTAATCACCATTTTCTCTTTTTTAAAAAATTATTTTATTGTTCAGTTACAGTTGTCTCCATTTCCCCCCCGCCATTGCTCTCCCCTGCCCTGCCCACCCCACCTCCCACATTCAATCTTTCTGTTTTTTATAATATGCAAATTAAAATGTTTTCTGGTCACCATGCACTTCTCTTTAAAAATTGATTTGCACACTGGACACGGATTTGTCAAGTGATCTTCACTTGAGATGTAAAGCAAATGCTTTACTGGAAGCTCCACTACCCTCTGGTGGGTTGGAGAAAAGGATGTCTTCTTCAAATGACTCAGGGCAACAAAAGTTTAACTGTTCCTAAGAAAACAGGCTCAAATTCTATTCAGATACTTGTCTTTTAACCTCAAATGATTTACCAGGTTCTTTCCTTATGATTGGCTGGTACATCTAGAAAAATGCCTATTTCACCTCAAACTTATATGAACCCCTCCATCCTTCATTACCACCCTGCGTTTCACACTGCTGCGTGCAGAGGACAGGACCAGTGGATAATGGTGGAAAGAACAGGAGTTAAGAAGAAAGAAACTTCCACTGGAAATCAGGGTTGATTGATTTTTTTTACAATCTTACAGAATACAGTGACTCTCTACTAAAATATATAATTTCTGTCTTTTCGCTTTTCTATTATTGTTTTTTTGAAAATACTTGTTGATCTCTGGATATAAATTTACATGAAGGCCGAATGACCAAATGGATTTTTTCTAGAAACTGGTATGGTTTTAGTTGTAAGTTCTGGTCTTTTCATCTATCATCAGTTCCATTACTGGCCACAAATATTGCTTCCCCTGGAAATGTTTTATGCATTTACACCCTTGCCATGGCCTCATGGTGTGCTGAGTAAACTTTACCAATTTTTGACTTTGCGTTTTGCCTTATAATTTGCCTTGGTCAATGGGATATTGAGCAGATGCTTGAAATAGGCTTGTGCCGTTGGGCTTGCTATTTTAGCTTCTGTGATCATCACAATAAAATATTCCAAGTAGCCTCAGTCCTTGGGCTCCATAATAGACTTGAGGTTCAGAGCAAGCAACCACAGTCGATGCTTGTACACGTTGTAACTAATGAGATACTCCAGCCAATGTGCAGATGGGTAAGTGCAGATGTGTAAGTGAGATATAAATGTACATTATATGCCTCTGAGATTATTCAATTGTTTGTTAATAGCAAAAGCTAATACCTACCTCAGAAGGCTCCTGCCTGTAAAAACTGACCAAAAACTTTGTGAAAGTGGAGTAGAATTTTGTTACTTGTGAGCATTGCTACAGAGAACAAGGATCAACAGTGGGGGAGGGATTTGGGGTTATTTTTCCCTACCCCATAACATTTATTAGCCTGTTCTTAGCTACCACAAGTAGACACACAGGCCAAAGACAAAGCATGCTAGCTAAGGGGATGTAAATACAGTACAACTTTCTGAATCACCATTAGCATACCCCCCCAAAAAAACATATGTAATAGGCAAACAATTGGTATTATAACTGGTGGAATTTTTAGGGAATCATGGCTGAGTCAAAGTTGCTTGGTTCCTTCCTTAACTTAGGATGGCACCATGTTTCTCTTATATAGAAATTTTGGTATCGATATTGCTTGTAGGGGATCAGGCAGGCAATATGAAGCCATCACCACCGTGTCAAAATAAGGAGGCTTTCACTGAAGAGACTCAGGAAGTTTCCCTCTATGCCATGCCTCAATCTCTGCTTGGCTTCTTTCTCACGTGAGAGCATGAATACTAAGAAATAAATGCCTACCCTTCCATAGACCTCAAAGTCTTTAGGGAAATTAAAATATTTTCTCTGGAAAGCAAAATCTTTTGCAATATATTGCTCTCTGTTGAATGGAGTAATAAAGTGGATCAGAAGAAGAAAGAAAGCGAGGAAAGACCTGACTAGTCTTACTGTTGGTTGTGTAATTGTTGTGAATAAGGAAGCTTCTCCAAACATGTCTGTGTCTTTCCACAATGCTAGGTTTACTAGGGGATACATCTCCAATAAGCCTGTGGAGGCATGTGCAAGTTACACACAGAGAGGGGGAGATAATGCAATTGAAGTGAGCAGAAGCATCAGGCAGAAGCATCAGTCATGACCACTGATAGTGTCCACAGGTGGAGAGGCAGGCATCGATCTCAATGCAGATGGCTGCAGTGGTGTCCTGCATCTGGTGGAATGGAAGCCAGGCAGGGCTCCAAGCATGATCCACAATATAGCCAGACTCCAGCATTGTGTGGTTGGAGCTCTGAGTTCTTACAGCCAGCAATAGGGGTGCATCCCACTCATATGTGTGTCCAAGTGGAGTCCTTATCAAAGTATCCAGACTTGTGGTTTGAGACATTCCAGGTGGCTCCCAAGAAATATACAGAAATACTTGTTGGGGTCTTCCTGTTACACCACATTACCGCAGTCTCGACACAGCACTTGGCATAACTGTCACGGATGACAGTGACCCCACTTGGATTATCAAAAAGTCTGCTCCCCTCTTCCTCTATACAGTAATCCTTTAGCTAATTATCCAAATGTCTATCCCCACTGGCCACTTCTGCCCTTTATGCTTGCTGGTATCAAGCTGGAGAACTCTCCATCTACGTGGGAAAGAACTGGTCCACAGAAAACTTCTCCTTCGCATACCCATAGTGGCAGTTTTCTCTGTTCTGGTTTCCCCATCAATGCGATCCTATCTACCTTCTTAGAGAATTATTTAAAATCTCTGAATAGTTAATGGCACGCTGTTTGCTTTATTTCTCATTTTACTGTCCTTTTAACATAAATACCTAAAAAGAAAAAGCACGTGCTCAATCTGTCACCATGATCCGGAAGTCATTTTGGCAATTTATAAAGATTTGATTATGAAATCTAATTTAAACCTTTTTTAAATGGAATGTTTTGGGGTGATATGTGTTTATAAAATTACATAGGTTCCAGGTATACAATTCTATAATGCATCTCCTGTACGGTGTGTTCACCACCCAAGGTCAAGTCTCCTTTCATTACCGGTTATCCCCTCTTTACCTTCTTCTACCGCCCCCTCCCCCACTTTTCCTCTGGTAATCATTGCACTGCTGTTTGTCTATGAGTTTTTTTCTTAACCCCTTCTTAAATAACTTACAATATCAGAGTAACACTATGAAATGAAAGGGGTTAAAAAGATATACCCTTGAGAGTGGCAAGACTACAATGTCTCTCACCACATACTAAAGAAAGGGGTGGTTGTCATTGAAGGGGTCCATGATGTAGATTGAAGACACTAAATTTTTACCTAAAAGAATATTCCAGAAGTGGTCTGGAGAAGACTAGAGGGAGCCAATGTTACTACAATCACAGTTTGTGCCCAATAATTTCTTTTCTGCAAATTAGAATTGTTGCAATGTATGATTTTATTTTCTTATGGTCCTAGGTACACAGTAACACCATATTACCTGTCAGTTTAAATGCATTGATAATTTATATGGTAATTACCTAATTCAATTTATCCACATTTAAGTTTAGTTTTGATTGGCTAGGTGATCTCAAAATTCCAAATACGAACGCCTTGGAAACTGAATTCCAACACTTAACTGAAGAGCTAATTCTTTTCTGCTGTGTTTGCACTGGTTGCATCATTCTCTCTGAGGTGACTATGCAGCCTAAGTCCTCCATTAACATCACTGCCTCCACCAGGGGAAGCCAAAGTGATTTTCCCCTATGACCACTTTAAATAGCAGCAATGGCAAGAACATCTCATTAGAACACACCTCATTGTCCTAAAACCTCTGCAAAACACATCTTTCAGAGACTTGAGCCTATGTATTTAAATCCCACATCATCAAAGCTTTCCTTTTAAATAGTCCCTGTTGGAAAAACACATCAGTGTTTGTGATTTGTTAATTATAAATAGGCAGACTACTAATGCCTCCTATAAGGTTTTCAAGACACCTGAGAAAATTAATCATAATGGATTTTTAAAAATTTTTGTTTCTCTCCAGTGGTTAATTGCAGCTCCAATGAGTCTGTTAAGACTGCACCACAGCGCTTCTCTTGGCAGTCCTTAGAATTGCAGGAAGCCAAAGGCTCAAGTTATTTGATCAGAGGTTCAGATTTGTCTGGAAAATTACCCCAATATGAGCTATATGATGAAAGGCTGTGAGGCTTTTTGTCTTCCTTGTTTCGGATGAGCATTGTTTAAAAATCTTCTCTTGTCCCCTCCAGAGGTTCTTGTTGCATGAACACCCTGGGATAAGGGAATAAAATACATATGGCTACTTTTGGGTAATGAAGCAAAACTACTTGGCCTAGGAGAGCACTGAGTGGTGTTAGTAATAAAATCTAATGATGTTACAACAGTCTTCTACAGTAAGTATTTTGTCTGTCTCGAAATTAAAAACTTACAAAGTCATTCTGTCGAATCACTGATTTTCTTCCCAAGACAATTTTTTTTATGCCTTGGGAGTGCAAGAAGTGTTTCTTCTGAAAATATGGGAAAAGTGATTAACAAGGGATCGGGCTGCTCAAAATGTATCACCCCATACACACAGATTTTTCACTCTAGATACAAGTCTGCTCTCTCTTCCATAGGGTTTCATAATCACTATCAAAAACACTTAGGACAGGAAATATTGCTTGTGCTAAAGTTTGAGAACCAACAGAAGAGTTATGTTCTACTTGAAAGATTATTTAGAGAGTGATTATACAGGCAATTTCTCTTTTGTTTATGAAACACAACTACATTCCATGAAGTCATCTGTTAATTCACTGAGATCTGGCGGTGGCCTGGGAGTGGAAGAAGGAAAATAATGATGCTCCGTACAGCAGGATGAAGTTTGCATGTTAGAGAGCCTTTTCTTCCTTCTGAGACAGAGAATGGATCAGGTTCAGCACAGTCTCTTGGATATTAAACTGGCTACTCAAACAGCATATGATCATTCAGATAATGAAAATAAGGCTGCTTAGCCTCGTGCATTTTGTTCTATCTGATGAAAAGGCTCTGCACACCCCCCTTCAGTGACTTTGGTGAGCTCACTTTTTTTTCTTCCATTACTCCATCAAATAGCTCTAATCCCTAAGCATTTTTGGAGTTTGCATTTAGGTACTTGTAAGAATCAAGCATTAGGCAATAAAGTACAACTTTTGTTTCTTTGCCAGTGTGTGACCAAAGGTATTTCAGCCTCAGCCACATTCCAACATTTGCTTTTGGGGGAGGGGGTCATATGATATGTTTCATGATTTTTCTCCTCTCAAATAATTATAAAATTAATAGGGATGCTGTAAAGAATTCAAAGAGTTAACAAGCCAAGGTTGTCCTTTACTGTTAAATTCATTTCTCAAAAATAACGTTAAGTTTGTAAGGTAAGAAGACATGTGGGCTGATGAGAAAATAAGTTTAATGATCAAAAATGACCTTTTTGTTTTCAAATTCAAAAGAAGAGGTTTAAGAATATTTGAATTATTAGATATCTTACCTTTCTCAAGTTTGAAAAATGCCCAATAGCAAGGTACTTCTCAAAAACACTTAAGAAATCATACACTTGTTATTGCTGTTTTAAAGTTTCAGGAGCTTCAAAATGCAATTAAAATACACTCTTCACTAAGCTTTATTAGTGTCTACCAATAAAATTTCTTAGTTCAAATATGTAGTGGAAATTGCTAAATATTGTTATTTAATAATTTAACAATCGTTAATTGTTAAATTAGTCAGTTGGAAGAAAAGTAGCGTAGTATTTTCAAACTGTTAGTGTATTACATGTTATCATCATCATTATCAACAATAACAAACTACATTAATGTAACCAGCCACGATTTGAAAAGCTGTGTGTGTACTCAGTTCTTTAATATTCATAAAAAACAGAAATAGTCAGTGCCACTACTATCCTTTTACAAATAAAGAAACTGAGGCACAGACAATTAAATAGATTCCCTAAGTTTATACACCAGAGAGTCTGCAAATAAGGTTTATGATCTTAACCAGATGTATGGTATACATTTAAAAGGGATATGCCAAAATATTATGGAATTGAATATATTTGAATTGTGAGAATATAGGACTTTTCTAATTTCTTTGTGCTTTAAGTACTTTTTATATTATCTATTAAGGACACAAATTATTATATAATTAAAAATATAGTATCCAGATCATACAGTTGACCCTCAAACAATGCTAAGGTTAGTGACACTGACGCTCTGCACAGTAGAAAAGTCACATACAAATTTTTATTCCCCAAACAGTTAACTACAGTCATCCCTCAGTATCCACAGGGGATTGGTCCCAGGGCTCCCTTCCAATACCCAAATCTGTGAATGCTTAAGCCCTTTATATAAAATAGCATAGAAAAATGTATACTGTCAGTTCTCTGTATCTGCAGATTCCCAGTGGTGGGTAGAAAATGCTGTTTTTGATCTGCAGTTGAATCAGTGGATGAGAAACCCAAGGATACCAAAGGCTGACTGTATATTTATTTTAAAAATCCACATATAAATAGACTAGTGCAGTTCAAACCCATGCTGTTTAAGAGTCAAACATACTTTAAAAATACTCTTACTAGCTTCCATCCTTGTGTATTACCTTTGTATATCACATGGGGCCGGCAAGGCTTTTTTCCTAAATGAGATCTTTAATGTGAAAAATAATTTTAGAAAATAAACTTTCTTTTTCCAGATATGCAAACTTCCTGTGTTAATGTCCTCTGTTTTTTTTAAGCTGGCAGAAGCAGAACATTGACATATTCCTTATCAGGGAAATGCCTTACAAATCAGTCCCCTACAGGTGGCATAATAAGGTCATACAGAAATGGGGGGAAATTCAGATGGATAGGTAAATGTGTAAATCATGGAGAATTTGGTCCATACACGAAACCATTAAAGCAGGGGTCCCCAACCCCCTGGGCTGTGAGCAAAGCTCACCTTAGCTCTGCCTCTTGTCCCCCTCCCCTCCATAAAACTGGTTCCTGGCGCCAAAAAGGTTGGGGACAGTTTCATTAAAGCATAGAGGCGCCTACAGCAGATCTATGAGCCTTGGACATTATCTACACTTAGTAGCCCAGAAAAAGAAAAAAAAACAAAAAGAGAATATTTTATCATAAAGACTAAAATAACTTTGATGTGGAATCAAAATATATCACCAATTTTCCAGGCCTCACCCATAAAAGACAAGTAAAAGGTGAACAAAAGGATAAAAAATCACCTTTTACCGCTCTAAGAGGTTATTATGTACTTTTTCAGGACATTGATACTTAATCTTGATCCTACCACTAATATTAAAATTACCTATAAATAAAATGTTAGAGCCAAATTACCATTTAGCTTGACCAGAAAGAAAAATGTGTTTAGATGGTGATAAGCTTCTTGGAGACAGAGGTTCAGTATTTGCTCGCTACAGGCAATGCATTATGCAACACCACGCTTCATCTAAACGACAAATAACAAATTAGAACATTACCATTTTTATTTAGCTAAATTCTTAAAAATGTGTAGGAGTAAAGCTCAGTTAGGGATACTATCATTAATTGCAAACATCTTTTTCAAAAAAAATTGCAACGTGAGGCTGAACAGTGGGATTTCTATTGGATCAACAATCTGTGCCCTACCCAGGCAGTTGTAAAGTTCCTTATGTGAAAGAGTCTTTGTTCTTTAAACAAAAGCTGGAGCACAGTTCTGCATGGACAAGATACTGACTTGCAGGGCACATCTAGTGCACGTGAACTACAGACATTAATGAATCACTTTTGTACCTGCCCTTGACCTTGCCAAGAATGCAGTGTGTGCTGGAATCAAGAAACCTGTGAGGCCATATGCTGTGGGTCAGCCTTTGACCACTTTCCCCCATCCAGCTGTCACTCTGAAAGGAACATCGCATGCACGTACATTTTTATACACACACAACTGTCCTGAATTTGGGCCACAGGGGAACCTTGTTGAGAAATTGTGTGTTGGACTTGTTCAAAGCAAGTTTTCTGATTGCAAACATGAGATTCGGAAGCTGTGGCTCTTCTTAGATAGCTGTGGCTATCTTTCTCGATTTATATTATCTAATTTTAATCCTTAAAAAATAAAAGTAATGCTATGTATATAATAAAATCAATAGTTAGACAATAGATGCACAATAAAAGTCTCTCTTTCCCCATCCTCCGAAATTACTGGTATTAGCAATTTCATTTACATCCTTCGAGAAATTTTATATGCTTATAAACAAATACAGTGTTATATAATTTTGGGGGGTAAAATAAAATCACATTGTTCACTTTATTCTGTTTTGATTATACTTAGCAATGAATCCTAGAAATCTTTGCCTATCAATACATATGGTATTACTTCACTGTTTTTAAAGACTATGTGATATTTCACTTTATAGAATTACTATACTTCATTTCATAGATGTTCTATTAATGGGTATTTTTAACTCTACTCTTCTGACTGCCTTCTCTTATCACAAGCAAATCTGTGATATTTAGTTTCACGTCTTAACATTGTTTTGTCTTTATAAATGTGGATTAAAACACTTGTCAGGGAAGTTCAGTGTTATCCACTTGTTTTCAATAGGAGCAGCATCATAGTAGGGTTAAAAGATGATTAACTTTGTAGTCACGGTGACCTAGATTGGAATCCTGGTACAGCTACTTACTTCCCTGAGTGTCTTTAGGCAGAACATTTAAACCCTCTGAGTCTTATATTGCCTCTGTAAAGTGATGGCAGTTTCTGCAAAATTAAGAGTTTGATTAAAACACAGTCTTGATTAAGGGTGGTTTTCTTGTGCTAAACTTTCTAAAAACAATGGCATAAGCTAAGAGAAAATGGGAGAACCGAAATTTGAAATCAGAAGTAGACTAACTACTAAGTCCTCTAGATTTCTAGACCAGCATTTTTCTCATTAATTGCTCTGAGGTTTTCTAGATCCCATTTCTTCATCTCTCTCTTGTCCATTGACTCTAAGGGTGTCTCACCTTGTCTGACTACATGGTGTAATGACTAAGAAACTATTCAGGAAGTCCCTATTAAATACTAAGAAAAGTCTTGGCAGGCTATGGCTATTTTGTTTCCCTGTCTGAGGTTCTTTCCTACAGGGGAAGTTTTGAGGACAACATTCAGCCGGAAGAGCATTTACGGTTTAAAGGAGAGATCCTGCTGAGGCCATTGGTGTTATATCTCTGATCAAGGCCTATACTCTGGGAAGCTGGTCAGTAACTGCGTCGTCACTAAGAGGCCTTTACAGCAATGGCATGCATTCTTTCCTAAAGTTACTCCCATAAATGATTGCCTCACAATCATGTTTACATTCCCCTGAGAGAGATAATATAATTATCTTGTATGTATTCTTGACACCAGCCTTGTGAACTAGACAAGGTCAGAAATCAGCTCTCCATTTTAGGGTTTGAGGAAATTAAGCTTTAGAGGCATTAATCAATTTGCCCATCTCTTCTAACTCCAAGTTCACTTGTCATTCTATTACATCATCCTCAGTGCCATTGCATTTTAATACGTGGGAAGGATGATCTGGTCAGTATATCTTCCTCTAGTTCTAAGACACAGGAGCCTTCTTTCAGATCATTTTCAGTTATGCCCACTGAATATGATACAAATTGCTCCATATGGGCATTAAAGCTCTCCTTTATTTAGCCCCACATTAGTGGCTCCAGGGCCATCAAACCATGGCTTTCCTCTGAAATACGCCCTGAGCTTCTTTCCTGCCATGCCTCACCTACTAGTTTTTCTTCAACTTAGAGATCCTTTCCCATTGTAGTTTTGATTTGTATTTTCTTAATAGCTAGTAAAGTTAAGCATCTTTTCATACATGTGTTAGACATTTGTATACAATACAATACTATTCAGCCATTTGAAAATATTAAATACTATCATCTGTGAAAACACGGATGAACTGTGAGAATATCATGATAAGCAAAATAAGACAAAAAATGTAAGAACCATATGGTTTCACTCATATGTAGAATATAAACCTGAAAGCAACAAATGAACAAACAAGAAAAACAAGCCAGAACTCATAGACACAGACAACGGTGTGGTGGTTACTAGAGGCAAGGGGGGTGAGGTTGGGCAATAGAGAGTAAAGGCGATCAAATAAGTGGTAACAGAAGGTGATTTGACTTTGGGTGTGGGCACATAATGCAATATACAGGTTATCTATCATAGAATTGTACACTTGAAACCTACATAATCTTATTAACCAATGTCACTCTAATAAATTTAATTAAGAGAAAAAAGAGATATTTTTATTTATTATCTATTCATGTAAGTTATACTGTTTAAGCAAGTAAGGAGAAACCTTGACTGAGAAGCTTTTTTTTTTTTATTTCCACAGTCACAATGAATCATTCTTCTTCCGTAAAGAAACACAAATGCGTATAGACATATAGTCAACTCTCATGTTCTTCTCCCTTGCATTAAAATTGTTTGTATTTGGCCTCCCCAGCCAATTGGAAACAATTTTTGTGCAAGACTCATAAGTGCGTCCCATAAGAATCAAACACATATCTAGGCATAGTTACAGTTCCCTCCAACTGGTGGGTTCTTCCTCACCAAACCCTACCTAATAATCCAAGGACCAGCTGAAAACCACCTTCTCCATATAATAATCCCCTTTGAACTCCTTTAGAAAGATGTAGCATTCTCTTTCAAATTCCAGTACCACTTCGTGGCAATTACCTCTTTCTTACACCACAGTGTGAGTTTATTTTGATTTTTCAAGAGAGAAAAACAACAACAACCTGAGCCTCTATGTAGGCATGGCCCCTGTCTATTTTACTCACCACTATATTCTCAGAGTCCAAGGCAGAAAGGGGCTGCACAAAATCTGTTGTATACATCGAAACATGGATAATCTTCTTGTTCATATGATCTACTACATTTTAATCTCTCATAATTATTTCTTTCAGAATTTAATAAATTTTATTCTGAACCACATGAAATTACCATTTCTGAGGTCACAAACAGTTGAGGATATGTAATTTCATTACGCCCAACATAAAAGTTATGGAGTAAATAGAATGATAAATGGACAACTAAATGAAAACTCTTCAGTTGCAAATCACAGCATGCCTGAATTAATCATACACATAAATATTATTTCATTTAATGCCAAGTTATTGGGAGGTTAAGAAGGGGTTATTTGCATTAAAACATGTCACTCCCTCCACATGGAGGAAAATACGTTTCAAATGTATCATTGGCTACAGGGAGAACTAATATAGACTATACATCCACAAGGCTTCTTTTTTACCATGACATTCATTTTCCTCTGTGCTCACAGAAATGAAAAATCTCTGTACCTGAGGGAAAAAAAAAAAAGCTTGCATCTTTTTGTTGTTGTTATTCTTCCCTGGTGAGAATTCCAGCTAGGAGAAATCATCTTGCTACATTCTATTGTCAGAGCTGTGCTGGTGAAGCCTGGAACATCACAACATTTCTGCACTCAAGCCACCTGCACACATCAGGAGATTGTCTGTGCTATGGGACAAGTCCACAGCAGTTGCTTAGGGGATGTGCATTGCACACATCAGCCTGGTGTGTCTCAGATACTACTGATGAGCTAGGTTTTCCATTGCAGTGCCATTAGCCCTTCTTAGAATTTATGTTCATAACAAAGCATCATTATGGAGAAATTAAAGCATGAGTTTTTGAGGGAGAAATATCAGTTCAAATCCCATTTTGAAATTATTGCTAAATTTTGCAATCTCCCTGAACTTTCAAGTTCTTATTATATAAAAAATTATATAAGGCTGAAGTTATCTTATAAGGTTATTATGTCTGTTTCAATGCTTTGAGAGAAAGCCAATTTCACAGACTCTATTATAGAGTGGGTGTTTAATAAATAATAGCTCCAAAAACCCTTTTTTGTTTCACTTTTAGATTGTTTAATATTTTCCTGGACTGAGAACAGAGATTCACATATACTAGATGCAGAGACAGGCTACTGAAACCAGAT
>PVKM010031581.1:0-16753 GCA_004027735.1 Carollia perspicillata | reverse complement strand
TATTTTTATTCAGTCAATTTTTTTGTCTAACCAGAGAAAACTTCACAGTAAAAAATATATGACCTGATCTTTTTTCTGAACTCAAGAGAATACAATGAAACCAGCAATTGCTAGAATTCAACAATATTAAACTAGTTAAACAGCTGGAGCAGTATTGATTAAGTATTCATGAAAATGTAATTTTGATTATAGTTTCCCTTTATTTAGTATAGAGTTTGGTTTCCTGTCTAAAAGTTGTTATTTCCAATTAGAAAGTCTCACTCCAAATATTTTTGTATTTTTGTTATATGGTAGCAAAAATTACCTGAAATGGCTGGAGGCAAAAACAGAATAACTCTCTGACCCCAGAAAGTCATAACATTTCAATATAATCTAATGAGTACAGTGAATCAGTAATGCAGAATCATTGTCAACTATTTTTGCTCTTCTCCCTGGCACTGGAGTGAAGAGCAGAGCTTTTGTGGAATACTGAGTATTTCCAACATGAGCCAAGGTAATTTAAATTTTTATTGCTACATTTAGTTCTTGGCTTTACACAAACCGAAAAAGAAGAAACCTCATGAAAAGTAATTTACTAAATCATGGTATAAACCAAACCATGAACAATCCAACTGCAATATTTGGCTTTCCTTGGGTTCTGTTTGTGTTGCTAAGACATTGGACAAGTCTAACTGACAAGCAATATTTTGCTGAATGCAGTTCCAAACGTTCATTTGGCAAGGTTGAAATAGGAAGATAGAGCCTGAAGCTATCTCCTTATTTTGTAACTAAGATGCTTTGCTGCACTTACTTCCCTATTGCTATTAATTACCCTTGGGATGATTAACATTGGTTCCAAATTCCCAGCTCACGGGCTAATGAGTCTGGTAAGGCTCCAGTAAATCTGTTAGGCAGTTTAGGTCATTGACCATAAAAAATTCTACGGCTCCTTAAAGGAGCAATCAGTGACCCAACAAGTTGGTCATCAAGGTAAACACACACACACACACACACGCACACACATACACACACACACCAAAAAACAGTGGTTTTAAATATATCATAACCTTTTCTTTGTGTAATTAAAATTTTACATTTGAATCCTGTTCAATGAGCATGTAAAATACCAGAGAACATAATAAATCTATTATTTTAAAAATCACTTAAAATGTATTGAATTTTTTTACTATATATAACAAATTTTTTTTTGCTATATATATAGCACTGTGTTTTGCTGGACACAGTGAATATAAACGATAATAGCATCAGATAAACGTTTACTGAGTGATTACCCTATGCCAAGCACTATTTTAAGTTCTTCACATGAATCAGTCTGAGCAATGTTTACCACAACCCTACAAGCATGTAAGGTATGGTTCCTTCTCTTAGAGTTGGGCAAGAAAGGTCCCACTCTGTTCTTCATATGGTTGGGCCACTCTCTGCAGGACAAGGCAATGTGCTCACCTAGAACGTGCCACCTCCTTTCTTAACCACTTTGGATATGCGAGGCCTTGTCACTGCCAGACTAAATGGCCTAAGATCACTTCAGGGACGGTGTGACCCTTTCCCCTTTGTTTATCTTGGCTTAGAGAAGACCATGCTTCTATAAGTCCTATAAGTCCTTTGATAAACTTTCAGAGTTTGTCACTCTCTTCTCTTAGATACACTTTCTTCGCATGGCTTTTGGCCCCCCATGCTCTCTTGGTTTTTCATGGAATGAACCTGCTTTGTGTCATTTGCTATTTCCTCCTCATACCACCAACACCTGAAATTTCAGGTACCTCGGGGCTCAGACATGAGTCTTCTTCTGTCTTTGCAATCCGTTACCAACAGACCCTATAAATATGGGCAAAGGGCTCTAATAAGTCTGTGTGTAGACAAACCAGAGTCCCGTTGGAAAAGCCGCCAAAGTGAAGGGCTCAAAAACACGGCTTAGGAGAATAGTTAAAGAAACTAGGTATATTTAGTCTGGAGGAGAAATGGCATTGGATGATGTAATGATTATATGTCTTTAAATGCTACTTTTAAAGGCTTCAAGGTAGAAAAGGGATTAAGCTTTTTTGGCATGTCTACAGTAGGGAAAGTCAGGACAAGTGAGTGGGAGTTGGAGAGTGGAAGAGATAGATAGATACAGAGCGTTCTAGTCATCATAGCAGGAATGGCTTGTCTTCACAAAGGGAAAATGCCCCGGCACGCAGAATATGTGGTCACGGATCAGAGATGTGGAGCTGGGGAGCGGGGAGGGCGTAATCATTAAAAATCAATTTCAAGCATTGGAAGGACAGTTAGACTATAGAATGTTTGAGTCTGCTCTAGTTTGAGGAATCGAAGGTTAATTCTTACCTTAATAAAAATAACCCCAACAGTCATCACAATTCCAGAGGAGAAAATTAAATCTGGCTTATGATAAGTTAAAACCAATGAAAATACAAAAGTTTTGTCATTGCTTTAACATTCACATTTTATTCTGTCCTCTCTCATTTACAGAAATGAATTTGTATGACACGAATCTATAAAGGAGAGCAGTAGAGGTGAAAATATCACAGAAAAGGCAAGTAGTTTGACTAGTACACTCATCGAGTCGAGACAAGTCTGAAAACTCATTACAATCTGAATTTCTCATACACCTTAGTTTCTCCTCCCCTTTAAACTTTCTAATAGAAAAAGTTGAATTCACATTATTGGAAACTACACTATTTGTCCTCACTTCGATAAAAATAAACAAATTAGAAATACCACCTTTTCCACATTTACTTTAATCTAGAATGTTGTGATCTCTCAGGATTTACTTTCTGGTTTCTCAAAAAAACAAACCTTGAAAGTCTCACTCTTAAAGCCATAGGGAATATGTCTTTTTCTACATTATTTGGGCAGGTAAATTGAAAAGGAATGGGTTTTGATTTAACAAGTGTTAAATTCTGTAGACTATATATCAAAGGTGTTGCAGCAAAAGTAAATACAGCAATAAATTTCAATTTTATTTCATATTTGAAGATAATTTTGCTGACCATTGTATTATTTATTTATTAATAAAATTGGAAAAGAAAAAAATTTAGAAACTCATCTGCTTTTATCAGTGGTGCATTTTTCTTTCCCTAATGCAACAGTCTTGCTGACTCATTAAAGACAGAAAAAAAATTTTTTAGGTCATCAAATCTCAAATAAATCACAGGTGAAATAATGGCGATTCGTTGAGCACCCCTTGTGTATCTCTTGCTTCATATACATTATTTTCTGTTATTAGAAAACTGTTTTTATTTACAGATGGTGCTTAAAGAGTTTTAGTTACTACTTGTCCCAAGGTCACATAACTAATAAGTTGCAGGGCCCAGATTCAAAGTCTGGTTTCTGTTACCCCATCCAACACTCTTACCTACTATGTTGCACTCCCTATAAAGCATGATGTGGCAGAGGCTGTTTTTGCCTACCAAATATCCATTTTATCCCTCTTTCTTATTGTAAGAGAACACTGAATTTTAACTGAGCACATTGCTCAACCAAGGCTACTTTTCAGCCTCCCTTGCAGCTAAGAATGAGCACGTGACTAGAGAATATATAAAATATGTAATCTGCAAATGGAATGTTTTCTGGAACTTCTGTCTCCCTACCCCACCTTTGCTTTGAGAAATGTGGATGAGATGACTAGAGCTTTAGCAGCCATTTCAACCCATCTGATGACTTTAAGGGTGGGTGCCAAAGCTGGAGGTGGAAGAGAATATCCTAATGCTCCCTCAGTACATCGTGCAGGTGTCACGCCAGCTCTGGTCTGCCCACTCTCAGACTGCTTTTACATGGTCCAAAAGTAAACTTCCATTTCCTTGTAGCCAGATAATTTTACTTCTGTTATGCATCTTATATCATGCTTAGGATCTTTTCATGAAATTAAATTTGAGTCCTGCTGCCTCCTTCACACTCTTGTGCCTCATCTCTAATCTCCTTCCTTTAAAACTTCATTTATAACCCAACTTGTTTACAAAGCCTTTGCAAACCACATTTCCTCTATGGCGAATCTCAAATAAGTTGACAGATATTTATAATTATTTTTAACTTTTTATTATGAAAAATTTCTAACATGTACAAACTTGATATAGTTAAGAACTTTTTAAATAAAGAGTGTTTCCTTATTAATTATTAGGGTTGATTTGGCTTCACAGACTGAGTTCTTCACATCTTTCCACATGCATCTTTCTGCAGCTCTGAGCTCATATTAAGAGGAGGCCTCTTCCAGATATTTAGAAATAAACAGTTTTAATATATTTGGAAATATGCTATTGTTTTATGCATATATATCGTGTGTGTGTGTATTTATATAAAATCAAATAGTTTCTACTATCCAGTTTAATGGTACCAAAAATGTTAGATGAGGTAAGATATTATGAAAATTGACCCTCATAAACCCAACTGGGTGTGGACCAATCACATCTGAATATAAGAGTACTATTTTGGAAAATCCTCATGTTGGTGAATAAGTAGAAATAGTGTGATATTGTCAAGATAACACATGAATTAGAGTCAAAGAAATGCTTCCAAATCCTAATGTGGCCACTTCAATTTCCTGGGCCTTCATCCCCTCACCAGTAAGACCAGAGAGCTGGACTCGGCCATACTGTGCTGTATGATTCTTGTTTGAATTTCTGCAAGCAGAGAAAAACATCTGTGATTCCAACTCCACTGATTCTACATTCACAAGCTGGTATGGGTCACAAAATCTTGCTTGTGAAATGGAAGCTTCAGTTTAGCAAATTTCCAATGTTGTTTTCAGGTTTTGCATTATGTGGTTGTGTCTACTTTTGTGTATGTTAATGTTATTTTATAATTTAAGTGAAGAGAAGGTCATTGGTCTTGTAGAAGAACAGTTTGGGAATCTTATAGAAGAGACATTTAACGCTGCTGTAGATACTGCTGGTGAGGCATTTCCTTCCCCTTCTTGCTCTAAGAGCCTTTTCAAACATCACCTACCGCCCTTGCGTTGGTCTAAATGAAATTAGCCATCAGGACTGAGATGACATGGGGAGATCACTGAGTCTGATGCTGGGGAAACAATGCTAATTCTGGGTGACCAGCCCATGTCTTCAGGGAGCTAGGAGTCCTAAAGTTGTTCCCATGTAATTTCCTTCAATGTGAGGCTAAACCCACATGTTTTTTAAAGGGTAACAGGCCTGTGGAATTCCTTCACAGATAAAACTTAGAAGATAATGTAACTAATATGAAGCACAGTAAGTATTAACTATTAGTTTTTAAAAATATTTCTGTGTACTGTAATAGACCAAAACTGTTTACATTTTTGCAAGTGGAAGAATAACATGAAGACTTCTTTAAAGTGCAGGATTCTGGGCTTAAGACTTACAGAATCTGACCAAGTTGTTCTGAGGCGTCTTTGTTTTCAGCTAGCACTACCAGACATTCTACTGTTGATGCTTTGTATTCTAAAACTTTGGTAGAAGCTGCTATCAACTTTTTTGTACCACACATTTTTGTTATGGATTTATCTTTTGTTAAATACATTTGAATTTGATTACATATAAACTGTGTTCGTAACAGCAAATATTATTTAGTTACTTCTTTAAAATATACCCTCTTAATGTGGGGACATGCGGGGTACTCCCAGATCAGCCGACAAAACAAATGGTAACTCTCGTTAGCATATGTTCTACAAAAAGTTTTTAAATTTTATTTTGGATAGACAATACATTTTCCTGATTCAAACATCAAAACAATACTACAAGATGTGTATTAGAAGTAATGTGCGCACTCCTTGCCTGTATACCCCCTCGTTCATTCTCTCAGTTCTTTTTGTATCCGTGCATGGCTCCTTTATGTTTCTCTTCTGCAAAAGCTGAGTAGGAATAGCCTCCTTTGCACCTCGCTTTTTTAAGTTAACATGTCTTAAAAATCTTTTCTTACCAATGCATAGAGTTTTTCTCTTGTTTTTAAAGCTGTACAATATTGTGTGGATGTGGCATAATATAACCAGTCCTCTATTGATGAAGGCATTGGTCGTTCCGATGTATTTTTACCATTTTTACTGTTACAAATAATGTTTCAAAAAATAACCTTTCAGTTATACATAAAGTTACCGTATGCCTTTTTCTAGGCATTCTAGACATATCACCAAGAGAACTGAAAACATATGTTCATACAAAAACATGTGTACAAATCTTCACAGTAGCACGAGTCACAGTAGTCCAAAAGTGGAAACAACCCAGGTGTCCATAGCTGATGAATGGATAAACAAAATGTGGTATATCTTTACTATGAAATATTATTTGGACATAAAGATAATGAAGCACTGATACATACTACAACATGGATGAATCTTTAGAACATTAGGCTAAATGAAAGAAGCCAGACACAAAATGTTCCCTGTGGTATGATTCCATATATGTGAAATGCTCAGAATAGGCAAATTCATAGAGACAGAAAGTAGATTAGTGGATGTGGGAGGAGTGAGAAGTGACCACTAATGGGTACAGGATTATTTTAGGGGTGATAACGATGTTCTAGAACTAGATAGTGCTTGATAGTTGCATAAACTTGTGAACATACTAGAAATCACTAAATTATACGCTTTAAAATGGTGAATTTTATGGCATATAAATTGTATTTCAATTAAAAAAAACTTCGTACATATCATTTCATACGAGTATAAGTATTTTTATAGAATAAAATCCCAGAAGTAGAATTTGTGGGTAAAAGTTCATGCACACTTTTAATTTGTAATTTTCATAGATTTTGCTGCTTTTTTCCCTCTAGGTTTGTGTGCCAGTTTATACACCCATCAACATGTATGAGGGGACTTATTTCTCCATAACTTTGTCAAAAGAGTGTGTTGTCAAACTTTTAGAGTTTATCAAACGGATAGGTTTTTTCCAATGATATTTTGGTGTAGTTTTAATTTGCTACTCTGCTATTACAAGTGAAGTTGAGTTGTTGTTGATATTTTTTTGCACATTTCCTACCAAATAAATTTAATTCATTGGAAATGCTTGCTTGTGCTGCCATGCTGTGCTACATCAGAATCTGTAATTCTCATGGCACGAAGGAGCTAGCTCTGTTTCCAACACTCTCAATCAACCCCAATTTTAGTTCTACCCTACAGTTCAGTATATAATTATTCAGATTGTAATGATTCTCTCTAGCAACAAATTGAACCCCTACAGAAGATGAACTAACTGACATTAAGAGAAAATAATAGCTGAATTTTTAGCCTTTGAATCTGAGCTTTGAAAACCAAACAAAAGGCTGCAGCCTTTCCAAATTACTGATTACACAATAATCTCTGAATCCTGACATCTGATTTTTTCCCATGGTTAAATCGATGACTCCTAGCTTCTTTCTTCTAGCTAGGAACATAAACCATATAAACATGGTTCGTTCCTTAAATACAGTTATTTGTATAGTTCCTTCCATTACTGAAGATTCATCATCCTTCTCTGTAATAACTTGGATCACAAAATGTGCCCATTTTTTGGGTGGAAAAACAGGCTGATGAGAATTCTAATGTTGAGATCAATGGCAAATCTGTCTACCAATAATGTATAGCTATTTCAATTTTCAGTGGTAATACCTTAGACTCTACAATTTCAAAACAAATGTTTTCTAGCGTAATTTCTAAAGTACTCTCAGTGAAATTCATTTCTAAGCAGATATGTAATTTAAGAGTTCAGTCATACTTTATACCAATTTCTCTTAGCAGCATTTTCCCTTTCTAGATCCGACTGACGTCTTAACATCTCTGAGTCTTAGAAAGCTTGTTACGATTGTAGAAACAAAAGCCAGAGCTGGCGTAATAATGAGAGCTAACATTTCTGGAGCACTTACTTAGTACTACCTGCCAATGTGTGCCAGATTGTGTTCTAAGAACTTGAAGCATGTTGGCTCATTTAATTTTCACAGCAGCCTCTGAGGTATAGATTATCACCCTTCTTACAGATAAAGAAATCAAAGCATCTGGAAATTAAGCTCTTTACTCAAGGTCACCCAGGTGACAACAGGATTCCAACCTGGAAAGTCTGATTCCATTGCCCATGCTCCTAATCAAAATATCCTGTATCAAACCTCTGGGACAAGGTAATCCAACATCTATTTCAGAAGCACATTGCCTGAGGCCCAAGAGGTAAAGTGCCTTGCATTACAACTGCAATACTACTTTAGGGGGAATGGATTAAAAATTTCCCTATCACATCTTACACAAATTATGAATTAGCCCAGTTTGGTTGAGTTCAGAGAAATGACATTATAATTCATTTAGGAAGCTGTATTCGGGCTTTAGTAAATTAAATTTACTAATTTAGTAAATTAAATACAGACATGAGGTTAAAATAGAATTTCAGATAATTGATGAATAACTTTTTAGTACATGTATGTCCCATGCAGGATGTGGGATTTGGTACTTGTACTAAAATTTTTCATTGTTTATTTTAAATTCAAATATAATGAGACATTCTGTATTTCATCTGACAACTATATCTGTATCTCTATATCCATATTCTAGATATATCTATATCTTAAGATATATAGAATATCTAGAATATGGATATAGGTATAATGTAATATGTTACATTTTAGAGATATAGAGATATCTAGAGATATAGAGATAGAGATATATCTAGAGATGGAGATAGAGATATAAATGTAAAATGTTAATTGCGAGGGGGCCATGTGGTAATTCTCTCAGGGAACTTCTTATTTTACCCAATTCCCTAACACTTGAATTATTTATGATTATTGAGATTGTTCCCCAAACTCCCAGCAGACAGCTTATACCCATAGCTGAACCAGTCTTTGACTAGGGTAATAGGAATACTATGATTTGCTAGATTTACCCCAGGTGAGTGAATACTGGTAAAAAAATATTGGGTTATGTTAATAATAGTAGGTATTATTAAAATTAACAATCATTGAATACCAGACACTGTTGTAAGAGCTTTAGGTAAGTTAATTCATTTAATTTTCAAAATAACCCTGGGAGGCAGGTGCTATTATTGCATCCATTTTATAGATGACAAAACCTAAATAACAGTGAGATTAAGTAGTTTTTTAAGATTTCATTCATTTATTTTTACAGAGAAGGGTAGGGAGAGAGAAAAAGAGGGAGAGCAACATCAATGTGAGAAAGAAACATCCATTGGTTGCCTCGCAACCGACTGGGTATTGAACCCACAACCTAGGCCTGTGCCCTGAACAGGGAGGCTGCAGCCTTTTAGTGTATGGGATGATGCTTTAGTCAACTGAGTCACCCAGTCAGGGCTCTTCATAAATCTTAGACAAATGCCTCACACTGTCACTTTGCTCTGGGACTGACAAGTTATGTACAGAGTTCTAATGGGAGAAATTGTGTTGGAATACACTGCTGTGCATCAGAGAAGTAAGGAAGACAGGTGTAGTTGGACTAGACCTTATTGAAGAGGGAAGATTTGAACTGCTCAGTGTTGCTATGAGCTTGTTTCTTCAGCTTTGAATAAAAATACTTTTCCAGCCTCTCCTCTGGAGAAAGGATCAATCAAATAAACATCTTCACACAGGATTTGTATTAATGTGCAGTATTGTTGGGTCTTGCCCACTTGGGGCTGCCTCTTGGGCTGACAATTGGTCCTACCCACTCATCCCCATGCCTGTCCTAGAGCTAACCCTAGAGGAAAATTTCCCAAAACTCGCTTAAAAAATCTGAATTCAAAATCCATGATCAAATTTTTATGTAGGAATAATTCTCATGTGAACACAAACATCATTTGAATACCATCTTCCTATTGCCTGAATACTTCCAGCTAAAGTGCCAAAGTGAGAGGCAAGCCCACATTCACAGCTGTCCCATAAATAGCAACACACAGAACCTGCTGACTTGTCTGGACTACAACACCAAACCTTGAATTTTCATCTTCCCATGCCACAGTTTTCAGAATTATGAGAGGTGGACATGTTCTATATTTTCCCATTTTAATATGCAAATCCTGTGCCTGTTTTTCACTTAATAGCATACTCAGTGAATTTATCCATTAGCATGACAATAGCTTTTAAGAGAAGAACGGAGTAACAGAGAGCATAGCAGCCAGTAAAAGATCATTCTGAGGAGTTTTCTTTGAAGGTTAGGGGTGAGGGAGCTGTCATTTGTCAAAGAGAACATAGGGATTTCCAGATGTAACTCACTGATAAATTTATCTAAAGACTGTTAGGAAATGAACAGTGGAACTAGCACAAGCCATGTACCAGGGAGGAGAACTTCAAGACAATAATTACCAAGATATAAGAAAACCAAGTGGTAATTAGCTCCATTGGTTAAACTAATTAAGTTAGCAAAAAATACTTTGAGAAAATAAAATTTCAAATGTTTAATAGCATAGCATTTTTCCTAGTATTTTCCATAGCATAGAATAGTTTTGAGAACATGTAAGTGCAATTTAGGGCATAGTTCTCTACATAATGGAGTGGTGGGAGTAGCAATAAATGGTGTAAAAAGCACATTACAGCTCTGTGTAATTCACAAGTCCATACTTTGTATAAGTATGCCAGAGGGTGCTCATGCTTTATATTATATTTGAGCCTTAATTAAATTTTGCTCCTTTTGAGGTTCTTGCAACTGAATAGTATAGAGTTAGCCCAGAATATTTTTACTACTCAAATCATTGAAATCTGTGCTAACAATATAACCCAACACAAAGAAAAATGAGATGCTTTATATGGGAATTATTTTGTACTTTCACAACCAAACTTAACTGGATGAAGACCCAGTATCCATCCATCCATCCATTGATTAATTTGTTCATTTGTTCATTCATCAAACACCAGGATGCCCCATTGCTCTTTCCAAGCACTGACCTAGGATGTAGCGTTACAAAAGCAAGTAGGATAAAGTTCCTGTCTTCAGCGGTTTGCAGTGTGGTTGGAGTAGAAACATTTGTAAACTAATGAGTTCCATTAGTTGCTCTGGATTCTGTATTAGAAGTACCTAAAGCAAAATATAACCAGAGACATTGAAATTAAGAACAAACTGACAGTAACCAGAGAGGAGGTGGGAGGGGATAATGGGGGGAAAGGAGGAAGGATTTTCAGGAACATGTGTAAAGGACACATGGACAAAATCAAATGGATGTAGGATCAAAGATGGGAAGTGGGGATGGCTGGGGTTGGAGGGAGGAGTGGGGGGTGGGAAGTGGAGACAACTGTACTTGCACAAAAATAAAAAAATGTGGAAAAGTTAACAAAAAGTAAAGCTCTGGAGTTAAAAAAAAAGAAGTACCTATAGGCTTTGGTGCGACAAGAGGGAGGAGTAGAGAACAGGGAATGGCTGAGCAAGGGTGACTGGGAAGTCCAGAGAGGAGGAAATGTTGGAGCTTTGGCCTCTGTCCCTCTTTTTATTCTGTTCCCTCTGTCTAGGATACCCTTCCTCCACTTCTTCATTGGGCTAAACCTTGCTCAAAACTTGAAAAAATGGGGTATACATCTTCCTAACCAGTTATATATGGATGTACTTCAATTTTTAAAAATATAGAAATATGAAAGTCTTCACTCTGCTCTGCATTATTCTTCTACTTAGAAGTAACTCTTTTAATACACTGTATGTATATTTTCAGACTTTTTCTGTACCTTTACATGAATTCATATATATTTGCAGTGGCATATATACATATATGCATGTATAAGTACATACAAATGATAAAATTAATACTGTTGTTCCACTTTTTACTTAATTTACCATGGATATTATTTCATTACAGTACTCCTACATTAAAATACAAAAATCAGGATTACCATATATATTTAGCCAATCCCCTATGGATAAAAATTTTTATAATGTCCTCCAAAATTTTCACTACTATGAATACTGAAATGACCACCCACAAACATCTTTATACACATGTGTGCGTATTTCTTCAGGTCATGTACTTAAGAGTGGAATGATTAATTTTAAATCATGATAACCATTGTCACATTGTCTTCTAAAACACATTTAGTAATATGGTGCCTATTAACTTGGTAAACGACTTCTTGTTTCCCCACACCTTTACCAGTTGAGAATATTATAAACCTTTTTTTAGACTTAATTTTTTAGGCTATTTTTAGATTCACAGCAAAACTGAGAGGGAGAGACAGAGATTTCCCATATACTCCCTACTGCCATAGATATGTAGCCTTCCTGATTATCAACCTCCCCCACCAGAGTGGTACATTTGTTATAAATAATGAACTCACATGTATGATTACCCAAAGTCTGTAGTTTACACTTGGGTTGGGACAAAAGCATAATAGTACATAGCCATCATCATAGTATCATACAGAGTATTTTCACTGCCCTGAAAATTCTCTGTTCTCTTCAGAGCCATTCCCCAGCCCTACCCCAAACCACTAGTAACCACTGATATTCTACTGTCTCCGTAATTCTGCCTTTTTAAGAATGTCACAAATTGACATAGTTGTAAGTACAAAGCATGTAGCCTCTTCAGATTGGCTTTTTTCACTTACTAATATGCATTGAAATTTCTTCCATGTCTTTTCATGGCTTGATAGCTCTTTTCTTTTTAGTGTTGAATAATATTCCATTGTCTACATGTATCAAAATCTATTTATTCACCTACTGAAGAGCATCTTTACTACCTCCACGTTTTAGCAATTATAAATAAACTATTATCAACATCTGTGTGCAGGTTTTTGGGTTGATATAAGTTTTTAGTTCCTTCATTTAAATACCAAGAAAAGCAATTGTTATATTGTATGGTAAGAATATATTTAATTTTGTAAGAAACTGCCTATCTTCTAAACGGGCAATACCATTTTTCATTCCCACCAGCAATGAATGAGAGTTCTTTTTGAAGTTGCTCCACGACTTCACCGATATTTGATGTTGTCAGTGTCCTGGATTTTAGCCATTCTATATAATTGGTATGTAGTATTATCTCATTGCTGTTTTAATTTGCAGTTCCCTGATTACCTATGACGTGGATTATCTTTTCATCTGCACATTTCTATCTGTGTTTCTTCTTTAATGAAACGTCTGTTAAGATCTTTGGCTCATTTTAAAATATGATTGTTTTCTTTTTATAAATATATTTTACTGATTATGCTATTTGCAGTTGTCCCAATTTTTCCCTCTTTGCTCCCCTTCACCCAGCACCCCCCATGCACTCAGGCAATCCCCACACCATAGTTCATGTCCATAGATCATGCATATAGGTTCCTTGGCTACTCCATTTCCTGTACTGTACTTTATATACCCATGGCTCTTCTGTAACTTCCTATTTGTACTTAATACTTAACCTCTTCACCTATTCCCCCACACCACCACCCCATCTGGCAACCATCAAAATGCTCTCCGTATCCATGATTCTGTCTCTGTTCTTCTTGTTTGTTTAGTTTGTTTTTTAGATGCAGTTATTGATAGATGTGTATGTGTTGCCATTTTGTTATTCATAGCTTTGACTTTCTTTTTCTTAAATAAGTCTCTTTAATGTTTCATATAATAATGGTTTGGTGATGACGAACTCTTTTAGTTTTCTTCTTGTCTCTTTATCAGCCCTTTGATTCTAGATGATATCTTTGCTGGGTAGAACAATCTTGGCTGTAGGTCCCTACTTTTCATGACTTTAAATATTTCTTTTTCAATCCCTTCTAGCCTGTAAAGTTTCTTTTGAGAAATCAGCTGACATCCTTATGGAAATTTCCTTGTAGGTAATGAACTGCTTTTCACTTGCTGCTTTTAAGATTCTTTCTTTATCCTTAACCTTTGGCATTTTAATTATGACCTGTCTTGGAGCGGGCCTCTTTGCATCCATCTTGTTTGGGACTATCTGTGCTTCCTGGACTTGCATGTCTATTTCCCTCATCAAATTAGAGATGTTTCCTTTCATTATTTCTTCAAATACATTTCAAATTTCTTGCTCTTTCTCCTCTCCTTCTGGCACCCCTATGATGCAAATGTGGGTCCTCTTGAAGTTTTCCCAGAGGCTGCTTAACTTCATTTTTTTGGATTCTTTTTCTTCTCATTGTTCTGCATGGTTGCTTTTTGCTTCCTTATGTTCCAAAGCATTGATTTGATTATCAACTTCACCCACTCTACAGTTTTTTCCCCTGTAAATTGTTCTTTATTTCAACTAGTATATACTTTGTTTCTGACTGAATCTTTTTTATGTTGTTGAGGTCCTCACTAAGATCCTTCAGCATCCTTATAAACAGTATTTTGAACTCTTCATCTGATAGATTACTTATCTTCCTTTTGTTCTTTTTCTGGAGTTTTGATCTATTCTTTCATTCAGGACATGCTTCTCTGTATCCTTGTTTTAGCATCCTCCCTGTGTTTGTTTCTATGTGTTAGGTAGAGCTTGTATGACTCCCTGTCTTTGTAGCATGGCCTAATGTGGTAGGTGTCCTGTAGGGTCCAGTGGCACAGCCTCCCCTATCACCCAAGCTGAGTAATCAAGGTGGGCTGAGTACACCCACCTCTTGTACTTTATATACCCATGGCTCTTCAGCAATCTTGATTGCTGTTGACAGGTCAATGGGAGGGATTTACCCAGGCTAGTCAGTGCAAAGATTGGCTGTGTCCACTGACCACCAGCCTCAGCCCTCCGTGGAGGATCCTGTGCAGGGACAGGGTTGTGGTGGTCTGTAGCTGTCCACTGGGTGCTCAGACTCTGGAATTTCCTGGATAGTCCAGGCCAAGTTCAGCCTCCACCATTGTTCTGCCTAGGGCAACATTGCATGAACTATAAAGCAATCTGAGATGGCTGTTACTTGTGCTGGGCTTGGAGGTTCCCAGGAGAAGCCAAGCTGTGAATCTAGGCGCACTGCTGCTAGTGCCAGGTCTAAGGCCACTTAGCAAGAGGTATGGGGCTGGGACTCACTGAAGCTTTTGCTTGTTTGAGAGGATTTAGGAAGTTTTGAACATGAGCCAAGACCATATGGAAAAGTCACTGACAACAGCTTGGGTGGGCCTATAAGTTGAGTGGGATGGAATCTCAGGGGATCTCTAGGGTAGAGCTAACAGTGTTAGCCCTGTTGATGGAGTCTCAGATATAGCTCCAGCCTGCCTGCTCTGTGGCCCTGTCAGGGGACTGTTCAGAAAAGGGACAATGGCCTATGTCCACCTTTCTGTCTGGGAGAAAATTGTCCCCCAGCGCTCACCTTGATGCCAGACTCTTTAGTTCCTCCTTATACGCCCCTGGTGCCTTTCAAGCTGCTACCCCAAGCTGGAGCTCAGAGGGAGTGAGTCCAAGTAAGTTTGTGTGTGGGTTCTTTAAGAGGAACTACTTAGGACTCTAGAAGTTTCTTCCACTGACTCAGACCTCACTGGTTTCTACAGCTGGAAGTTTTGTGGACTTACCTTCCTGTCATTGAAACCCTGGGCTGTGGGACCCAGTTTAGGGCTGAGATACTTACTCCTGAGATATCCTTCTCGAGTTTTTGCATGTCACAGGTGGATGTGGGACCAGCCTCTCCACGTCTCCGCCTTTCTTACCAGTCTGGATGGATGTATTTTCTTTAATTCTTTAAGTAGTTGTCAGACATCCATTCAACTCAATTTCTGATGGTTCTGAGTGGTGGTTGTTCTATAGTTTTGTTGTGATTTTTATGTGGTTGTGAGAGGAGGTGAGCTGTTTATCTATGCCTCCATCTTGACAGGAAGCCAAATTTTGCTTGCTTTCTTATTGTTGAATTTTATGTGTTCTTTGTATAGTTTCGGTAACAGTCCTTTATCAGATGTGTCTTTTACAAATGTTTTCTCCCAGTCTCTTACTTGTCTTCCCATTCTCTTGACGTTGTTTTTGGCAATGTAGAAATTTTAAATTATAAGTCTAGATTATCAGTTATTTCTTTCACAGATCATGCCTTTTGTATTGCACCTAAAAAGTCATTGCCATGCCCAAGGTTATCAAGGTTTTCTCCTAGCCTATCTTCTGGGAGTTTTATAGTTTTATATTTTACATTTAGGTCTATAATCCACTTTTAATTAATTTTTGTGAAGGATGTATAGTTTATGTCTAGATTTCTTTTTTTTTTTTTTTTTGCATCTGGATGTTTAGTTGTTCCAGCACCATTTGTTGAAACATAAGTGAATGAATTATTGCTATTTTGATTTTCAACAAACTATTGTATTAAATTAATTAAGAATAAGAAAAATAAAAACTCTTATTTTACCATCACTTATTTCTTCCTTGATGCTCCTCCTTTCTTTGTACAGATCCAAGTGTCTGACTTGTATTATTTTCCCTTTCTCCAAAGAACTTCTTTTACATTTCTTGCAAAGCAGGTCTACTGGAAAGAAAGTTCCTCAATTTTTATTTGTCTGAGAAAGCCTTTCCTCTTTTACTTTCGAAGGATAACTTTGTAGTGTACAGAATTCTAAGTAGGTAGGTTTCATTTTCTCTTAACACTTCAAATAATTCACTGTACTCTTTTTTTGTTTGTATGGTTTCTGAGCAGACATTGGATGTAATTCTTTTTTTTTTAAGATTTTATTTATTTATTTTTAGAGAAAGGGGGAGGGAGAGAGAGAGAGAGAGGGAAAGAAACACCCATCGGCTACCCCTAGCATGCACCCCAGCTGGGGACCAAACTGAGCCATAACCCAGGCATGTGCCCTGACTGCGGACCGAACCAGTAAGCTTTCACTTCGCAGAATGACGCCAAAGCAACTGAGCCACACCAGTGGGGGGTGGCTGTAATTCTTATCTTTGTTCCTCTAAAGGCAAGGTGTTTTTTCCTCCAGCTTGTTTCAGGGTTTTTCTTTATCTGTGATTTTCTGTGGTATGAATATGGCATACCTAGGTCTAGTCTTTTTTCC
>PVKM010031580.1:0-16765 GCA_004027735.1 Carollia perspicillata | reverse complement strand
CTTTGTGCAGTCCTTCCAGCTCCTGTAGAGATGTCCACTCAGAGAGCCCCAGCCTCGCCTGGGGTCAGGAGATGGCCAGCTAGACAAGGCACTGGTTCCCGTGCCAGCAGACTCTGGCCCTGGCCTTCACCTGCTTCTCCAGCCCCGTCAGCCTTTCCCACCCCCACCTTGTACACTTCTGTTCCTGCATGCAACCCAGCTGTCACTGCAGGCAAGCACTCCAACCGCCACCTTCACTGTCCCCACTCCAACTGCCTCCAGGCCTGTTGCTATAGAGCCTACCTGTATGTCCATAAATAGCAGCTGAAACACACAAAAAAAAAGTGGGTAAAAAAGCTGTGGTATATTTACACAATGGAGTACTATTTGGCCATAAAAAAAAGAAGGAAATCTTACCCTTTGTGACAGCATGGATGGTCCTGGAGAGCATTATGCTAAGTGAACTAAGCCAGTCAGAGAAAGACCGTATATTTTACTTACATGTGAAATCTTTTTTGTTTTTTGGCTTTTTGTATATATTTATCACAATGTCATTTTTATTTTTTAAAGTATTTTTTATTGAGTATGCTATTACAGTGTTCCCAATTTTTCCCCCTTTATCCCACCCCGCCCTATCCCCCCAGTCTTCTAGCATTCCCCCCGCAACCTTAGTTCATGTCCATGGGTTGTACATTATAAGTTCTTTTGTTGCGGAAAAACGAACTCTTACACGATTTGGGGTGACGGAGTAAGCCTTTATTTACACACGTGGACCCAGAGGAGACAGCCTCCAAATTCTGGCCCCTGAGGACTGGTTAGGCGGGTGGTTAAATACTCTTGTAGCAAGGCGGGGAGAGGAGGGGTCACGTGGTACAAGCACAGGAATGTGGAAGCCAAGGATACAGAAGCAGAGGGTGGAACTTAACTGGGGCCCGGGACAGGGAGTCAACTTGTCAGCAGACGGTTATCTGGGGTCTGGAACAGAGAGCCAGCTTTATCTTCTATTACACTTGGAGTTCTCTGTTTCCTTTACCATTTTTTATCTCTCCCCATGTATTTTATGCCTACTAATTATGCTTCTTCTTCCCTGTACCTTCCCCCCCATTCCACTCTTCCCCCTCCCCACTGAAATCCCTCCATGTGATGTCAAGTTCTGATTCTGTTCCTGTTCTGATTGTTTGCTTAGTTTTTGTTTTCATTGTTTTTCTTTTCTTTTAGGTGCATTTGTTGATACTTGTGAGTTTGTTGTCATTTTACTGTTCATATTTTTTATCTTTTTCTTAGATGAGTCCCTTTAACATTTCATATAATAAGGGCTTGGTGAAGATTCTTTTAACTTGACCTTATCTGGGAAGGGCTTTATATGCCCTTTCATTCTAAATGAAAGCTTTGCTGGATAGAGTAATCTTGGATGTTGGTCCTTGCCTTTCATGACTTGGAATACTTCTTTCCAGACCCTGCTTGCCTGTAAGGTTTCTTTAGAGAAATTAGCTGATAGCCTTATGGGAACTTCTATGAAGGTAAATCTTTCCTTTCCTCTTGCTGCTTTTAAGATTCTCTCTTTATATTTAATCTTGGGTAACTTAATGATGATGTGCCTTGGTGTGTTCCTCTTTGGGTCCAACTTCTTTGGGACTCTCTAGGCTTTCTGGACTTCCTGGAAGTCTATTTCCTTTGCCAGATTGGGGAAGTTCTCCTTCATCATTTGTTCAAATAAGTTTTCCATTTCTTGATGTTGTTGTTCTCCTTCTGGCACCCCTATAATTCGGATATTGGAACATTTCAGGTTGTCCCAGACAGCCTCTCTTCATTTTTTTGGATTTCTGTTTCTTCATTCTAATGTTTATTTTTTCCTCTTGTTCCAAATCGTTGCTTTGAGTCCTGGTTTCCTTTCTGTCACTGTTGGTTCCCTGAATATTTTGCTTTATTTCACTTTGGGTATCCTTCATTTGGTTTTTCATTTTTCAACCAAGCTCAATCAGTTCTGTGAGCATTTTGGTTACCAGGGCTTTAAATTCTCCATCAGGTAGATTGGCTATGTCCTCATCACTTAGTTCTCTCTCTGAGGTTTTGCTCTGTTCTTTCACTTGAGCCATATTTCTCTGTCTTGGTGCAGCTGATAAGTTATAAGGGGGCGGGGGCAGGGCAACCCTCCTTGTTTTGCTGCCCAGCTGCCTGTGGGGGAGGGGCCAGGGAAGGAACAATGCAGCTCCCCTGCCCGCCTGTAGCCCCACTTTCCAACAGACTCTCGTGTGAGTCAGACTATCGTGTGAGACTGGGAGTTTCTCCCACCACGCAGCCCCTGCACTCCACAGTCAGCTCTGAGTCTCAGTTTCCCCTTCAGCAGCCCCGCCCTCCTGGTCCATAGAGGTTTTTCTGAGCTGGCCTGTGCGTTCCTCCATCTTACCGGTCTGGTTGTTCTGGTTGATTTTTTAAATCCTTAGTTGTCAGAGTTCCATGCAGTTTGATTTTCTGGCGCTTTTGGTTTATTGATTTTAGATTAGTTGTTGTTCTCCTTTTGGCTGTGCGAGGAAGCAAAGGGTTTCTACCTACGCCTCCATCTTGGCCAGAACTCCCCATATGAAATCTAATGAACAAACTGAACTAACAAGCAAAATAGTGACAGATTCATGGAGAGCAGGCTGACAGTTGTGGTGGGGTGGGGTGTGCTGGGTGGGGAAGGTGGAGGGATTAAGCAAAAAAAAAACAACCTCATGGACACAGACCACAGTGTGGTGACTGCTGAGGGAGGAAGGAGGTGGCAGAGGGTATGGAGAGAGAAATGGTGATGGACAGAGACTTGGCTTTGAGTGGCGAATACACAACACAGAGTACAGATGATGTTTGAGGAATTGTCTACCTGTATTCATTTTAAACCTGTATTTAATTGTAAACCTGTACTAATTTTGTTAACCAGTGTCACCCCATAAATTCAATAATAAGGGGAAAAGACGTGTAATTATAATCTTTAATATCTTCATGAATTCATGGATTTTAACATATATGATGGGTTTCAATACACTGTAATGACTGTCCTTTTGAACTTTGAACTTTCCTGTCTTTGAGCATGTTGCGATATTTTTAATCCAGTAATTTAGTGAGAGCAACGTCTAGGATTTGAACCTCGCCTTCTATAATTCAGGTTCCTGGGCAGCTCATACACATAACTGTGTTGGGGGGATGTTCTGCAAAGGAACCGCAGGCAAAGCGCCTGTTACAGAGCAGAGGGGGAGGCCAGAGTCCCTGGCACAAGTCTCGCCAGTGGCCTTGGTCATCAATGTCAGCCCCCTTAGGGTTGACAGCTGCCGTGTGGGAGGGAGATCTGCAGTGAAACTCTTTACTCCTTTCGCACACTCCGTGGTAAAATAAGCACCACAGAGTGATTTTTTATTAAACAAAGTTTATTTACATATATCGGGATTATGTGCTTTATGGGTTTTTTTTTTTTTTGGTGCTAGATAAGACCAGGGTTACAAGGTCTGGGTGGTTCTTACCAAATGGTATTCTTATTGAAAGTTAAAATGTAGCACAGTATTTTGCAGACACAGCTGTAAACATGGTGAGCCTGACAAGAATCCAGAAATCAACACCAACATATAACTGACCAAACAGTGTACATAAGCAATGGCTAAGCCTCCCCTGGGAGAGCCAGAGCTTTGGATGTGAATCCCGTGTCTTCTTTACTTGCTGCAAGTCAATGAAACTGCCTTGCCCCAGTAGGTCTAGTTCTTGAATAGAGCACCCATGCTGGGAACCCTTGAGTTCAGAAACAGTGGTACCTCTCTCTAAAAAAGGAAGGCAAGTTGGTAACCCCTGTGACCTCAGGAGTTGCTTGGAATCTCCTTGCAGAAGTGATGGTCTGGTTGTGTTTTCATTGGAGTCTATGCGTGAGTAGCATTGTAACCAAAACGTGGTGGCTTTGCCTGCTGCAAAGAAAGCCAAGACTGTGAGGCAGGTGGTGATGCAAAAGGAAAGAGGTTTATTCAGTGCTGTGACCTGGGAGACAGGTGGAGTCCCATCTCATAGACCAGCCTCCTTCCTGTTCAGGCCCACAGGTCTTACAGAGATAGGAAGGGAAAGCTTTTTTCCTATCTTGCTAGCTTTTGGCACACTCGGGCCCTATCCATTCTAGCCTTCAGCATGCTCAGTATGAGAACCTACCTCTGTGCTGTCTTGGCCAATGGGAGAGACTCCAGGGTGCGCCAACTATCTAATTAACTGTACTAGCTCCATCTTTGTACATTGGAAAATGCCTGTATTTTACTGGCATTCCTGATGATAATTTGACTCCTCACAGTTGAGTCAGATATTAGCTCAACATTTTGGAGCTGTTTTTTCCTCCTCTTCTTTACCTGTATTATTGCTAATGAGAAGTCGTTTCTCTGTGACTAATATTCTTCTCTCCCTCTCCTGGACATCATGATGTTTCACTCTGTCTCCTAGATAATGTGATGTGTCTGTGCAGACTTTTTAGAACAGCTTTCAAATTTATATACTACAAAATTCATTTACTGGAACAATTCAGTGATTTTTTAGTAAATTTACAGAATTTTACAAACATCACTACATTCCTGTTTTAGGATAATGTCACGACCCCCAAAGTTGCCTCAAGCCGATTTGCAGTAACTAACTGCTCTGGCTCCAGGACCATCTGTCCGCTCTCGCAGCCCTGGTCAACACGGAGCTACTCTTTTTGTGTAGATTTTTCCTTCCTGGAGAGTTAATATGCATCAGGCTTCCTTCACCTAGCATCTTGTTTTGGGGTTCATCCCTGCTGCAGGGTATAAAGACAGTACTTTGTCACTTTTTACTTTGGAGTAACAGTCAGTTGAACCACAGTTGATTATCCACTGACCAAGTCTGATAGACTTTGGGCCCTTTTTACTTTGCGACTGTTAGGATCAGTGCTGGTGTGGGCATGGAATGGTGTTTGCATGGACGTACGTTTTCATTTCTTTGGGAGGGAAGTTACTGGGTCTCTAACAATTTGAGAAACTGACAAACTCTTTTCCAAAGTGGCAGCACCATTTTATGCCCCTGCCAGTAGTGCACAAGGGTTCCAGTTTTTCCACATTGTCACCAATGCTTGTCGTGCCTGTCCTTTTTATTATCCTCATAGGTCCAAAAGTGGTGTCTCATTATGGGACTGTTTACCTCCGTAATGATAATAAGCATCTTTTCATGTGCTTTTTGCCCATTTCTATATTTTATTTTCAAATCCTTTTACCATTTTAATGTGGTTATTTGACTTTTTATTATGGAGTTGTAAGAGTTCTTTACATATTCTGGAATCAAATCCCTTTATCAGATATATGTGATTTGCAGATATTTTCACACAACCTTTGGGTTGTCACTTTACTTATTGATGGTGTTCTTTGATGCACAAAAGATTTTAATTTTGATGAATTCCAATGTATCTAACTGTCTTTTGTCTCTGCCTTTTGGTGTTAAGTCTGATCATCCATTGCCTAATCCAGGTTACGACGATTTATTCTTGTGCTTCTTCCTAAGAGTTTTATAGCTTAGCCCTTATATTTAGGTCTAGGATACATTTCAAGTTCATTTTTGTGAATGTCGAAAGGAATGGGTTCCACTTTTTTTTTGTATGTCGATATCCGTTTCTTTCAGCAACATTTGTAAGGACTTGTTTCCTCATTGAATTGTCTCGTCATCCTTGTTGAAAATCAGTTGCCCATAAATGTAAAGGTTTGTTTCTGAACTCTGAATTTGATGACACTGATTCACGCCTATAAACTCAGGCCAGCACTACACTGTCTTCATTTCTGTGTCCTTGCGGTAGGTTTTGTAGTGAGGCACTGCGAGTCCACCGACATTGTTCTTCTTTAAGACGGTTTTGGCTATTCTGGTTCCTTTGCATTTCCATATGAATTTTAGGATCAGCTAGCTAATTTCTGCACAAAATCCAGCTGGAATGTCAGTAGAAATTGGGTTGAATCTGTAGATCATTGGGGGAGAGTTTTGCCATCTTAATGTAATTGTTAACGTGACACAAAATGGCTTAAGTATGCTGTTTTATTTTTGTATTTTTTGTTCCTTCTGTTCATTTGTTTTTTCCCCACCTTCCTGTGGGTTACTTGAATATTATTTGAGAATTCCATTGTGATTTATCTGTAGTGTATTGAGTACCTCTCCTTCTATAGATTCTTCATTGTTCACTCTAACATTGTACACACTTTGGCATATACATTTCCTTTATATGCTTTAAAAACCTAACCTCATCAAGGTTATCATTTTTGTTTCAACTGTCGTCCATATTTTTAACAAGCTCCAGAGAGGAAGGCAAGCCTCTTTCATTTCCCTGAGTTTTACTATTTCCATTTCCCCACCCTCCCTCCCGATGCCCCGCTGTTCCTGTGCGTATCAGTTCCTTTCTGATTCAGAAACGTCAAGCCTTTGTTTTAGGGCAGAGCTGCTGGCAACAGGTTCTCTGCAGTTTTCCTTCCTTTGAGAATAACTTGATTTCTTCCTCCCTGAAGGATGCTTTCACTGGGTGTAGAATTTTGAATTACTGGTCCTTTTTTTTTTTTTTTTTGGTACTCGATAATGTTATACCACTTCCTTCTAGCCTCTGTGGTTTCTGGTGAAAAACTCGCTAGCATTTGAGTTGTTTTACTCCTGCAGGTAGGGTGTCCTTTCTCTTCTGCTGCGTAGTGTAGCTATCTTAACATTGATTTATTTGGGCTTTATCTTGTTTGGGGTCAATTCAGCTTTTAGAACTTATGGATTTATGTATTTTTGCCAAATTTGGGAAACTGCAGCCATTATTTTTTCAAACATTTTTTCCAGCCTCATATTCTTTTTCTTTTCTTCCTGGCATACTGATGATACGAAACTTTGATCTTTTGCTTTGTCCCTCACCCCAAAGCTCTCAGTTCTGGGGGGGTTTGTTTGTTTATTGGTCTTAAATGTATTCTTTCTGTTTTCAGGATTGGGTAATTTCTGTTCTTCGACCTTTAATTTCACTACTTCTTTTCTCTAATTTCATGTTGCAGTTTTCCTCATATTTTAAATATCTTATTGTATTTCTGAGTTCTCAGATTTCCATATGGTACTTTCTGAGTCTTCTGTTTCTTTGCTGAGACTTTATGGTTTTATTTGTTTGTTTCAAATGTGTTCATAATTGTTGAAGCATTTTTATGATGTCTACTTTAAAATTATTGCCATGTAATTCCATTGGTTTCATCTTGGTTTGGGGGAGGCCCATCTCTAGAGGGCCTTGTCATTTTTATTCATGTTGAGATTTTTCTGTTTCTTGTTAGGGTGGGTGATTTCCAGTGAACCCTGGACCTTTTGGGTTTTGTGTTATGAGACTTTGTATCTCATTTTCTGTTTCAGCACAGCCCTCACGACAGACTGGGTGGTTGGGAGCAGCAGCTGATTCAAGTCCACATTCCCGTCATTTGTACCTTGGGATGGGAGCAGATTCATGTTGCTGCTGGGATGGAAATTCAGGCTGCCCTGTGGCCTCTGCTAACACTGCCTGAGCTAGGATTTGAGGGCTGTCTTGTCACCATCTCCTCCTGGGCACTGTGGACCTTGTGAGGTTTTCCTGGTTACAGCTGGGTTCCTCACCTGACCTTCTCAGACACTGTCCCAGTTTGAGGAGAAGGTTCACTGTAGCTGGATGAGGGTAGGCGTCTAAGCTTCTCATGTGGCCTTCTGAGACACTGTCGCAGTAGAGGAAGAGGACTCCTCAGAGCAGCGAGGTGGTGTTGGACATCCTGGCCTCTCACGTGCCTGCTCCGACATGGCCCTGGGTAGGTGGGAAGGCCCATCTCTAGAGCTAGGTGAGGGTAGACATCTGGGCTCCTTGTGAGGCCTTCTGTGACACTGTTTCACTTAGAGAGGAGGACAACCTCCTTCATACAGCTGTTTGAGGGTGAATGCTTAGTTTCGTCTCCTGGCCTGAATTCCACCACCCTGTAAGCCGAGAGGGACACCTCCGGGCAGCTAGGTGAGGTTGGACATGTAGACTCCTTACTATGTGCTTCTGTGACACTGCCCCAGGTAGGAGAGGACTCCTCAGGGCCACTGGGTGAGGAGTCGCACTGGTACGAGGACCTTTCAGCAGAGCTAGGTGAGAGCGGCCCCCCCAGGCGTGTCCCCTGGCTGTCTCTGACGCTGCCCCGAGTGAGGGGGGAGACTCTCCGGAGAATGAGGTAACAGGGACGTCCAGCCTCCTCCCGTAGCCCTCTCTGATGGCTCCAGGCAGTGGCAAGGACGCTTCAGGGCAGCTTGGTGAGGGTGGGTGTCCTGACGCCTTGATTGGCCCCTGACACTGCAGGGAAGGGGCAGTGTCCCCTCAGGGAAACCACGTGATTCTGGGCCTCTGAGCTCCTCTCAGGGCCTCCTCTGAGACCCTCCCATGGGGGAAAGGACCACTGCCAGCACTGTGGTGAGGGCACACATCTGGGCTCCACACTCCGGGTTTCCTGGTGAGGGTGGGAGTGGGATGCACTTCTTTTTGGTGAATTTGGCCGGAGTCCAGCAAATACTGTCTAATGTTCTCTGTCTTGGCACGCTGCTCCTTTTCTGCTCCTCAGGGCAGAGAAAACAGAGTTCTTTCTCTTTCTTATCTACACCTGTGTCTGTGCAGGTTCTGGCTTCTCCAGCATGCCCAGGGCATGTTAAGTAAGAGGAGGACTGACTTCCTCGGGCCCCTGAGTCCTGAGCTACTTAGCCAGGCTCACTTTTTCTCTCTACTCTTCCTAATCTTATGTATGCTTCATGTATAATGTCCAGTGTTTTGAAGCTGTCATTACTGGGGAGAATAGGGAGAAATGCATTTACCCTCTTGTCCCATAGCCAGAAGCCCTACAATCGACCTTCACATCTTGGTCTTGCATCTGGTTACCTTGTTGAACTTGTTTATTAGTCTTTGTGGATGTGTAGGATTTTTTCTCAATAGTATTATGTCAGGGGAGGGCTGGGTGGGTAGGCTGGGTTGGGAGTAAAAGACAGAAAACTGTACTTGAACAACAATTAAAATAATATAAATAAATAAATAAAAAGAATTATGTCTTTGGTGAATAAAGACCTTTTTACTGTTTGCTTTTAATCTTGATGCCCCTTATTTCTTTTTATTTTTTGCCCATCGAACTGGCTAGAATTTGTGATATACTTGACTACATGTGGTAAGAGCAGGCATTCTTCACTTACTTTGTCTTAGGGGAGAAAGCATTTCACTAACTTTGATTATCGCTGTAAGTTTGGTTAGATGACTTTTATCAAGTTAAGGAAGTTTTCTATTCATTGTAGTTTGTTTAGTATTCTTGCCACAATTTAGTATTGGGTTTTGTCAAATGTGTTTTTACCATCTCTGAAGATGGGCATGTGGTTTTTGTCCTTGAGTCTTTTAATGTAGTGTAGTACATTGAGTGATCTTCAGATATTAAACCAACTTTTCATGCTTGAGATAAATCCTACCTGGCAATATAGTATGTAGTCCTTTTTGTGTTTGATTTGCTAACCTTGTTGGGGATTTTGTGTCTATGATGATGCGGTAGATTGATCGGTAGTTTTCTTTCCCGTAATGTCTTTGTCTAGTTTTGATTTTTTGTAATACTCACCCCTGACTTGTTTTCTGGAGGCATCTGTAAAGGAGTGGTATCATATTTTAATATATTTTATTGATTATGCTATTACAGTTGTCCCATTTCACCCCCTTCACTCCCCTCTGCCTTACACACCTGCTCCCACCCACACACACCCCCCTTTATTTCATGTCCATGGGTCGTATATATAAGTTCTTTGGCTTCTATATTTCCCATACTGTTCTTGCCCTCACCCTGTCTATTTTCTACCTACCATCTGTGCTACCTATTCTCTGTACCTTTTCCTCCTCCCTCCCTCTCCCACTCCTCGGTTGATAACCTTCCATGTGACCTCCATTTCTGTGGTTCTGTTCCTGTTCTAGTTGTTTGCTTGGTTTGCTTTTGTTTCTGTTTTAGGTGTGGTTGTTAATAATTGTAAGTTTACTATCACTTTACTGTTCATATTTTTTATCTTCTTTTTCTTAGATAAATCCCTTTAACATTTCATATAATAAGGGCTTGGTGATGGTGAACTCCTTTAACTTGACTTTATCTGTGAAGCACTTTATCTGCCCTTCCATTCTAAATGAAAGCTTTGCTGGATAGAGCAATCTTGGATGTAGGTCCTTGCTTTTCATGACTTCAAATACTTCTTTCCAGCCCCTACTTGCCTGTAAGGTCTCTTTTGAGAAATCAGCTGATAGCTTTATGGGAACTCCTAGGTAACTCTTTCCTTTCCTTTTGCTGCTTTTAAGATTCTCTCTTTATATTTAATCTTGGGTAATGTAATTATGATGTGCCTTGGTGTGCTCCTCCTTGGGTCCAACTTCTTTGGGACTCTCTGAGCTTCAAAGACTTCCTGGAAGTCTATTTCCTTTGCCAGAATGGGGAAGTTCTCCTTTATTATTCATTCAAATAAATTTTCAATTTCTTGCTCTTCCCTTTCTCCTTCTGGCACCCCTATGATTTGGATGTTGGAACGTTTAAAGTTGTCCTAGGGTTTCCTGAACCTGTCCTCATTATTTCTTCATTCTGTTCTGATTGAATGTAGATTTCTTCCTTTTGCTCCAAACCATTCATTAGAGTCCCAGTTTCCTTCCCATCACTGGTGGTTCCCTATATATTTTCCTTTATTTTCACTTTGCGTAGCCTTCACATTTTCCTCTATTTTACAACCATACTGAACCATTTCTGTGAGCATCCTGATTACCAGTGTTTTGAACTATGCATATGATATGTTGGCTATATCTTTGTCACTTAGTTGTATTTTTTCTGGGGCTTTGATCTGTTCTTTCATTTGGGCCATATTTTTTGTCTTGGCACAGCTGTTACATAGTAAGGGGTGGAACCTTAGGTAGTGGCCAGGGCTGGGCAACCCACGTTGCTGTGTTGTGACACTGTATGTGAGGGAGGGGTCCAAGAGGGAACAGTGCCACTTGCTGAGCTTCCTGCAGGCTTTCAGTCACTTCCTCTGCTACCCACAAGCAAATTGGGCCCTCTGGTGCTGCTTCCCAGGCGGGTGGGTTTGTGTACATCTCGGACCCTGTGGATCTCTCCAGTGAGCTCTCCTGAGACTGGGAGTTTCTCCTGCTGTGACAAGTTTTTTCAGTCAGAGGTTTTGAGTCTTTATTCCCCCACCCTGGAACCCTGGGTAGCGTGATCTGTGTCTCTCCCCAGTTTTTTTGCGTACAAATGTGGGACTGCCCGGTCCTCCAGCCACCGCTTTGCAAGCGCAGTGTGCCGCCTTGCTGCATGACCTCTCTACCCTAACTGCCCGTCTCCACCCCTCCCCCAGTCTGGGCGAATGTTTCTTCTGTAATAACTCCTTGATTGTTGGACTTCCATACAGTTTGAGTTTCTGTCAGTTATAGTTGTTTTTTGTTTTTTGTTTTTATTTTTATTTTTTGTCCTTATTTTGGTTGTGTGAGGAGGCATAGTGTATCTACCTACACCTCCATCTTGGCTGGAAGTCTCCATTATTCCTGATAGAGGTCCACTTAATACTGTTGCGGTTCCCTTGTTCATAATAAACCATTTTTCTGTTCCTGCTTTTAAAAGTTTGGCCAAGATGTGTATCTGTGTTTTACCTGCTTGATGTTAGTTTAGCTTCTTAGATGCATAGGCTGTTACAGTTTTTCTGTCCCTTTCTCTCTCACTCCTGCCCTCTCAGCCGTGCTACGTATGTGTTGATGATGTGTTCAATGGTATCTGCAAGGTCCCTGAAGAGCTCTTCATTTTTCTTCATTATTTTTTCCTGATCTTTTCAGATTGTATGATTTGTATTGTTCTGTCTTCAAACACTGATTCTTTCTTCTGGCATTTCAAATCTGCTGCTGAACTTCACTAGTAGAGTTTTTATTTCCATTACTGTACTTTTAAAATTAGGATACAATTGACATATAATATTGTTCTAATTTTAGGTGTACAATATAATGATTTGATATAGGTATGTATTGTGAAATCACCACCACAGCAAGTCTAGTTAACATCCAGTACCACACATTGGTTTTTCTTATGATAATTGTTAAAATGTATTTGTTAGCAACCTTCTCAACTATACAGTACAGTACTGTTAACCTATACTCTAACAAAACAGTACTGTTAACTAAACGCAGTACTAAACCTGTGCTGTACATACAGCCCTAGGACTTGCTTGTCTGATAACAGAAGTGAGTGCCTTTTGACCACCTTTAACCGTTTCACTCACCCTCCCAAGCCTCAGCTTTGGGCACCCACTAATTCGTTGTATATCTGTGAGTTTGATTACATTTTTGAGATTGCACATAAGTGAGATCATACAGTTTTTTACTTATTTCATGTAGAATAATGCCCTCAAGATTCATTCATGTTGTTATAAATGGCAGGATTTCCTTCTTTTTTATGGCTGAATAGTATCTATATAGATATACATGCCACATTTTCTTTATCCATTCATTTGTCACTCAACACTTAGATTGTTCCCATGTCCTGGCTATTAATAAAAAATGCTGCTATGAACATGGTGGTGCAGATATCTTTTTGAGATTGTTTTGAGATATTTGTTTTCTTTGAATACATAACCAAGTGTAGAATTGCTGGATTATATAATAGTTCTATTTTTTATTTCTTTGGGGAACCTCTACACTGTTTTCCATCTTGGCTGCACCAATTTACATTCCCACCAACAGTGCATACGGGTTCCCTTTTCTCCACATCCTTGCCAATATTTGTTAACTTGTCTTTCTGATAATAACCAATCTAATAGGTGTCAGATGGTTTTGTTTTGCATTTCCCTGATCATTAGTAATGTTGATCACCTTTTCATGTGCCTGTTGGCCATCTGGGTGTCTCCTTTGGAAAATGTCTACTCATATCCTCTTCTCATTTTTAAATTGGATTGGCTTTTTTTCCTATTGAGTTTTCTTTGTATATTTTGGGTATTAACCTCCTTGCCAGGGCAGGTTGCCTTTCATTTTGTTGGTGGTTTTCTTTGATGTACATAAGCCTTTTAGTTTGATGTAGTCCCACTGATTTTTGCTTTCGTTGTCTTTGCTTTCATTGTCTTCCAGAGAAATCATTGCCAAGGTAAGTGTCTAGGAGCTTACATCCTTTTTTATTTCTAGGAATTTTATTGTTTCAGGTTTTACATTCATGTCTTTAATCCACTTTGACTTTTTTTGTGTGTGTGATGTAGTTTCTTTCTCCCTCCCTCCCTCCTTCCCTTTCTTCCTTCCTTTTTCCCTTCCTTTCTTTTGCATGTATCTGTCCTGTTTTCACAGCATGAGTTTTTGAAGAAACTGTCCTTTCTCCATTGTATGTTATAGTTCCTTTGTCGTAAATTACCGTATTTTTAGGACTATAAGACGCACCGGACCATAAGACACACCTAGGTTTTAGAGAAGGAAAATTTGAAGCAAAAAATGCAATAAGATATTTAATGACATAAATAGCATAATATTTCACCAACGTAAATGTAAACTACACTTACTAGCCAGGTAACCTACATTCGGACTATAAGACGCACCCCCTTTTCCTCCCAACTTTGGGAGGAGAGTACATCTTATAGCCCCACTAATATGGTAATTGACATATATGTGAATATTTCTGGGGGTTATTTCTGGGATCTCTAATCTGTTCTACTGAGCTGTGCTCCTGTTTTCATGCCAGTACCATCTGTTTTAATTACTGTAACTTCGTAATATGGTTTGAACTCAGAAAGAGTGATGCCTTCATCTTTGTTCTTCTTTCTTGATTACTTTGGCTGTTTGGAGTATTTCGTGATTCCATACAAATTTTAGGATTGTTTATTCTCCTACTGGAAAGGTGCCATTGGTATTTCGATAAGGATTGCTTTGGGTAGTGTGGACACTTTAACAGTACAGTGGTCCCCCTCATCTGTGAGGGATGTGTTTCAAGAGCCCCACTGGATGCCTGAACCACAGGTTGCACTGAACCCTAAAATACTGTGTTTTTTTTCCCCTGAGCATACATGTACATGATAAGGTTGAATTTATAAATTAGGCACCATAAGAGATTAACAACAGTAAGTAGTAATGAACTAGAATAATTATAACAGTATACTGTCATAAAACTTATGTGAATGTGGCCTCTTTCTCTCTCAAAACACCGTACTGTCCTGTACTCTTGTGTTACATTGGTGGAGTCATTCCATAAATAAGGGGGCTGTCACCACAGGTTTTGACTATGTTGCCAGAACATGGACAGATAATTTTGAGTTTTTTTCAGAGCATGTGGGTTCTTTGCAGTGTCCACTATGTCTGGCTTTATCATATGTCCTGCAGCATTGCTACATAGTAGCAGTGGGTATTAATCCATCCAGCATTAATCCAGCATTAATCCATCCTCCTATGCCTCCTCTGTACTTTTTTCTTTTTTAATATTTGGAAATGTTTTGTACAATCATTTATTTGGGCTGAGTTTAGCTGGAGTTAATTATAAATACAATAAAATATTGCACAAGAATCAGACCTATGTTGTTGCTTAGATAAATTCTTTATTCTAAAAGTTGACTACTTTATGTAAAGAGGAAGTCATAAACAAAGGTAGATGTCAATCTTTGAATTCATTCTTTACACACATAAAATCATGTGGTAGGAGTGACAGTGATGTAAGTTGTTTTTGTTGTTTTCATTTTTTTACATTTTGTTCAGGAAACACGTGATTCTTCATTTTAATCCAAAGTTCTAGTGATCTAAGTCCTATGGTTATCTAATTTTAAAAATCCTCAACTTGATTCAATTTGTTAAAGTACCAAATTTATATTAAAGTCCGAAGTTGTTATCATAGACTATGCTTCATCTGTAAATTGATATGTGAAGGAGATTCCTATAAAGATCTGAGGGAAAAACTGTTTGGAATTAAATGTATAACCAGGGACCATGCCCGCAATTTCCCCTCTGGGATGTGTCAATTAAGTGATACCCCCCTTCTCCACTTAGTCTTGTGCCGTGCACATTGAGCATTTCAGCAGGTTTTGTTTTCACATTGGCAAGTGGCCTTGCACTTTTCCTCGGGCAGTTCTCGTTCACATCTAGCTGTTGTCATCAAGGCATCAGTTACTAAGGAGATCCTCATACTGGCAACTACTGCTGCTCGTTCCACTGTCACAGCTACCAGGGCAGCTGGCGCAGGATGTTTCTTGGGTGGGAGGGCTGTTGTTGTTAGTCACATTATTACCAGTAGGACAGTGGTGACAAACACAGTAGTATATTGTAGACTCTTGATTGGGACAGTAGGAAATTCTACATTTAACGTGGTAAGATGCGCAGCCAAAAACTTGGGTAGAATGTCTGACCCCTGTGCTGGAAATCTTTGGTCTTACACAGTGGACAAAACCGTGGCTCTCACCCTACGTGTTTTGGATTACATTTGATCAGACAGTAGACTCACTCGACACACAGAAATTCTCATCATATTTTGTCCTGTTTTTTTTTTTGTCCTCTGCATCACTGTGTTCTAAAGTTCATTCGTTCTCTACTTTGGGGCATTTGCTGCTGTTTTTCTGCTCCAGTCCCCCTTTAGCATGTTCCTGACAGGCAGAGAGACTGATTTCCTTAGTGCATTGTGTTTATTTACAGTCTCTTTTTAGACTTAGGTTTGAGTAGTTAACAAAGCAGTAAAGACTGGGTGCTTTCCTTCTGCAGATAAAGATGGAAGCAGCACCGCAGCCAGAAACACCAACGCTGGGAGGAAAGCCATTGTGATGGTTCTCAGAGTAGGATGAACTATCTGCTTTATCAGCAGAAAAGCACTGTGCCCTTTCCTGCAGGCGCTTCAAAACCAGGGTGTCATGATTCTGCTGGAGTGTCTATAGGAAGAACATGCCCTACAGTGTCATAATCCCTTACTCCGCGCCCAGAGTGTACTGCTGGAGGGCAGGAGCCACAGGCCGTCTGCAGCTCACCCCCTCCTTTGCACTGTCCCTCATGTATTTAGTTTTTTCCATATGGTGGCTGTAGTAGTGCTTAGTTGTCCTTAACTTCATTTGAAACAATTTTGTTGGATTATATTGTGACAGCTGTCATAGCACCATACATTTAAAAAATTTATCAAAATCGGTGAATTTTTGTGTACCCATTTTATTTTATTTTATTTTTTAAAGATTTTATTTATTTTTAGAAAGAGAGGAGGGGAGGGAGAAAGAGAAGGAGAGAGACATCAATGTGTGGTTGCCTCTCAAATGCCCCCTACTGGGGACCTAGCCTGGAACCCAGGCCTGTGCCCTGACTCGGAATCAAAGCAGTGACCCTTTGGTTCCCAGCCCGCACTCAGTCCACTGAGCTACACCAGCCAGGGCTGTGTACCCATTTTAATATTGAAGATGCAAGAAAATAAACAACATTTTCTGTGTATTATGCTTTATTATTTCAAGAAAGGTAAAAACACCACTGAAACACACAAAAAATTGTGCAGTGTGTGGAGAATGTGCTATGACTAATTGAATATGTCAAAAGCAGTTTGCGAAGTTTCTTTTATTTAATATATTTTATTGATTATGCCATTACAGTTGTCCCATTTCCCCCCCTTCATTCTCCTCCACCCTGCACACTCTCTCCCACCCACACTCCCCCGCTTTAGTTCATGTCCATGTGTCATAAGTTCTTTAGCTTCTACATTTCCCACACTACTCTTGCCCTCTCCCTGTTTATTTTCTCCCCACCTTCTATGCTACTTATTCTCTGTACCTTCTCCCTACCCTCTCCTCCCACTCCCCTGTTGCTAATCTTCCATGT
>PVKM010031579.1:0-16765 GCA_004027735.1 Carollia perspicillata | reverse complement strand
ATGCAAATTAAAACTACAATGAGATACCACTTCACACTGGTGAGAATGGCCATTATAAACGAAGCAACAAACAACAAGTGTTGGAGAGGTTGTGGAGAAAAGGGGACCCTAGTACACTGTTGGTGGGAGTGCAGACTGGAACAACCACTGTGGAAAACAGTATGGAATTTTCTCAGAAAACTAAAAATGAATGTGCCTTTTGACCCGGCAATTCCACTGCTAGCATTATATCCTGAGAACCCAGAAACACCAATCCAAAAGAACCTATGCACCCCAATGTTCACAGCAGCGCAATTTACAATAGCCAAGTGCTGGAAGCAACCTGGGTGCCCATCAGTAAATGAATGGATCAAAAAACTATGGTACATGTACACAATGGACTTCTATGCAGCAGAAAGAAAGAAGGAGCTCCTACCCTATGCAACAACATGGATGGAACTGGAAAGCATTATGCTGAGTGAAATAAGCCAGGCGATAAAAGACAAATACCATATGATCTCACCTTTAACAGGAGCCTAAACAACAAAACAAACAAGCAAGCAAAATATAACCAAAGACATTGAAATAGAAAACAGGCTGAGAGTAACCAGAGGGGAGAGGGGAGGGAATTTCAGGGGAAAGGGGAAGGGGTCACAGGAACAAGTATAAAGGACACATGGACAAAAACTAAGGGGGGTGGAAATGGGAGGGAGGTGGGGAACACTGCAGGGGTGGAATGGGATGGGAGTAAGAGACAGAAAACTGTGCTTGAACAACAATTAAAATTTTAAAAAAAGAGAGACCTTAAGATGAGATGACTTCATCTCTAGTTTTTTTATCCACATCCTTTCTCATTTTTTTCTCTTTAAAGTTAATGATTTGTTTGTTTCCCAGTAAAGAAGTGATCAGGATATGAGCTAAACTGTAGAATGACATTTCATAACAGATGCTGGAAGTATGTGATATTTTGGAATGATCCATAAATACATACACTCTAGTGAAAATGCAGTGTATTTTTCTATGACAGAAGTAATGACTGGTTCATAAAATCATTATCCCCTAAACCTCAAAATGACATCAAACCACTTTCCTTCTAATTCTTTGATTATAACTCATAGTAAATTCCCCCAGGGGTCCTACTGAGTTTGTTGGGCATAAAGAACATGCTCTTGAAGTTTCTGTTACCTGTGACTGACATTTTAGACACTTCACTAGTGATGTCAGATTTGTAGTCGTACAGATCTCTTCAGCGCTTGATGGCTAAAAGTTTCTGTTTCTAAATAGCTTTTGAGGCACATGGGCTTCTATTCAATTTGAATAAATGCTCCAAAAATAAACAAGTAGTTGAATAAAAACAGCTCTCAAATTCAAGCTGTCAGTTATGGCCTTTTAACAAATGTGGCAATAAGGAAAGATTGAGGTTAATTTTCTCTTTCAAATTGAGGAAGTAGATGATGAAAATAATTGGTCTTACTTCAAGGGTAGAGATGTAATAAAATTGTGCTATAGAGTGTGAGCACTCAAAATAATATAGCTGGGTTATCAACTTGCAGATAGGATCCGATTTAAGGGATAGACCTTCAGATAATTGCTTGCAACTATCCAAAGTCTGTGAGAATATGATGACAAAACAGCTGCCATAAAGTAAAAACAAACAAACAAACAAAAAAACCAAAAACCAGTTTATTTGAAGTTTGATCTACAGTAGTCTCCTTTTATCTGTGGTTCCACTTTCCATAGATTTAGTTACCCACTGAAACGGTCCAAAAATATCAAATGGAAAATTCTAGAAATAAACAATCCATAAGTTTTAAATTTTCTGCTATTCTGAGTAGCATAATAAAATCTTGCACGTCCTACTTTGTCCTGCTTGGGATGTAAATCATCCCTTTGTCCAGCCTCTTTATGATGTACAAGCTCCCTGCCCATTAGTCAGTTAGCAGCATCTGGGCCATCAAATTCACCATGGTGGTGTCACAGCACTTGTGTTCAAGCAATCCTTGTTTTACTTAATGTCAAAGAGAAGCTGTAAAGTGCTCCCTTTAAGTCAAAAGGTGGGACCAATACAATGAGATGTGTTGAGAGAGAGACAGAAGGAGAGGGAGAGAGAGACCCCACATTCACGTAACTTTTCTTACAGTATATTATTATAATTGTCCTGTTTTAACATTAGTTATTGTTAATATCTTAATGTGCCTAATTTATAAATTAAACATTATCATAGGTGTGCATGTACAGGAAAAAACATAGTATATATATATGAGGGGGGACCCCCCACCAAAACTGGAATTATCTTCTGAGGGTGGGACCCTTGTAGTGCAGGCTTCTACCACTAGGTGAGTGTTCTAGAAACCCATCTATATCAGTGTACCAGCTGGCATTGTGGCAGGAGGCTGTGTTTGGCTTCAGTGAATTTTTTTTGAAGACTCCTTCAATGCATTTGCCCATTTCATGATGGGTGATTTACGGGTGCACCTGCCCATGCTGCACTGGGTGTTGAGCAGTTTTTGACCAAAAATGGCATGACCCTGTGCCCCACCTTCCCTATTTACTGGATCTTGCCCTGAGTGACATTTTTTTTTTTGTTTCCCTGAATGAAAAAAATGTCCTCAAAGGGAAACATTTTGCTGATGTGGAAGTGGTGAAACAAAAAATGGCAGAAGCATTAAAAGCCATCAAAATCGATGAGTTCAAAAACTGTTTTGAGCAGTGGAAACAAATGTCTCAATAGGTGTATTGCATCAAATAGAGAGTGCTTTGGAGGTGACTGAAGTTTAAACATAAGAATAAATACACAATGTTTCATAAATAAATTCCCTTTTTTGGGTGCCTCCTTGTAGAGTTCAGCACTATCAGCAGTTTCAGGATCTACTGTGGGTCTTGGAACCTATCCTCTGCTAATGAGGGGCACTAATATATACAAGAAGCCCTTAAGAAATCCTCATTGTCTGGAACTTCTCAGACTCATTCCCTGCCAACTTGCCACGGACCAGAGCTTTAGCTACAATGTGTAATTTACCTGTCTCTGTGCACACAGATGCCTTCTCTGCTCAGGCTTTCACTCCATGAGCAATGCCTTGCATTTTTTTGTCCATTTAGAAACTCCGAAGACATCCTTGAAGGCCTAACTCAAAGGCTGCTTCTTCAGGATTGCCTCCTTAGAGCCTCTGCCTCATGGCCAATGAGTCACTTCCCACCCAACAGGACCTGGAAGGTCACTGCCTCTCTCTTGTTAGGACTAGTTGTTTGTGTCCTGCTATCTTCCGCTGCCTCCCTGCAGGCATGCAGAATTAGGCATCTTTTGGAGAAAGGGGATGTATTAATCTTTCTATTCCCCAGTGTTTTGTATAGATTCTGCCAAAGAGCATTCACTTCATAAATGTTTGTTGAATTGATGACTGGATGAATTAAAGAGCCCCAAGTCCAGATGTTTAAAAGATGTAAAACAAACATCCAGATGATGGGCTGGACTTCCACCTTTTATTGAGCTGTTTTATCATTAGCCAGAACCTACTTCTACGCAAGTCAGCTGTGAGTTTCAGCTGGGGCAGCATGTGCTCCCTTGGGTGCCCTGACCCTTCAGGTATGGTAGACAACCTCCTAGAGGAGTTAATATTCTCAGGAATATTGGTCAGTGTTTCTTAAAAGCCTGTTTCATCTTTGCTCAAAAAGTTTCCCTGGTGTGTTTATACAGTGGTGGGCAAAAGTAGGTGCACACTTATGAGTACTGAAAACACAGTTTATTCTTGTACTAGTATTTATTATTGTATTATTTTCCAAACGAACAACTGTAAACCTACTTTTGACCCACCCTACAGTGGTAAAGAGGTGTTTTTAGGTGTTTTGTATTGTAGAAGATGAAATTTCAAGTTAATAGAGGTTCTGGGGTCTGTGAGGACTTTGTGGACCTGCTGAGAGGCCCTGGTCAGGGTGACAGCTCTGCAGTGAGAGGCAGACTGCAAAGAAGAACACATTTTTAGAGAAACAGCAAGAGAAATTTAATAAAAACAAATGAAAATGTTTGCCTTTATAAATCATTTAAAATAATATTGTGGTATATAAAAGTAGATCTCTGGTAAGGGGTATTATTTTTACATATATGCCATAAACAAAATAAATAACAAAAAATAGTATTATATTGCTTATCCTAGCTGCCATACATGTTCATTATATAAAGTCTTATAAGAAAAATAAAAAAAAATATAAGAAGGATACTTAAAAGTTATGATTCCACACAAAAATACAATGGCTCAAGGGACTTGTATTATTTAAGTTTTTCCTGTAATCATCACATTAATAAATTCTTCTCATATCGACACTTTTGGTTTCATGTTGATAGTTTAATTTACTGAGAGCCAAGTTCATTTCTTTGATATCTCAAGTCATATTATTGAGCCCAATACAAAGTGACATTTACGTTCCCTTTCTAAGGTCAACTTTGCGGTTTTAACATAATGCGCTCTTGCTTATAGCTTCTAACTCATTTCATTCATTTTTTCATTCGCTCATTCATTCTTTCATTAAACATTTTATTGGGCACTAGCTGAGTGCCAGGCACTCTATTAGGTGCTGGGGATTTAAGATGATTAATAAATGGTTACTATGCCTTAGGTATTTTTCAGTCCGGTTAGGGAGAAAAAAATTACTCTAAATCAAGTCTTTATAGAAAAGTTGGGGAAGGCCCTACAGAGGAGGTTGGCCAGGGAGATAAGGAGTGCTACCAGAGTCAGGTTACATGTTCATAGACCCAGGGTATGGAGGACATGTCATGTTAAGTAACTCTGAGACGTCCTAAGAAGGTGGAGCATAGGTTTCACAGGGAAGGGCATTTGGGAAATGAGACTGAGAAGGCAAGTGAGAGGCAGACTATGAAGGGTCTTGGACATAATCTCAAGACCATGGGGCATCATGAAGAGTTTTGAAGTGGTGGGTAACGTGATCCAATTTGTAGAGAATGACTCAGGCAGCAAAGGCCAATGGGTTCCAAAGACAGCTGCCCTTTGAGATGTTAATAGTTGTGCTGTGGAGAAAAGCCTTCTGAGTCAAGTAAGTTTAAATAACATCACACATGTTATACCTATTTGGGGGTTCTCAGCACATATTAATATTTTAAAGACTCAACAGAGGGCCTGTAGTCAGGAACCATCGATACACTGGATGAGGATGAAGCCAAGACAACACAGGGAGACCAAGTAAAGAGGCTGTTTGTAGTGGTTTGGTTAGGTGTGAAAACTAGAACCAACCCAGTAGGAGAAAGATTGGTAAAGAAGAGAACACTTGTGGTTGGGGAGGTATAGGAGGTGGAATCCACAGGATCTGGGGCGACTGAGTGTGAAGGACAAACAAGGCTGAAATGGCTCCGGTTACCAGCTACAGAACAGGCAGACGGTGCTGTCACCCAAACCGCAGGATCCATGAAGGGGGGTGGGTCTGCTGGGGAAGGTGGCAGGTAGGCATGTTACCAAGCGTGGTGTTAGACCTTTGGAATTTGAGGTAACTGTGTAGTGCTTGAGGTTAAGAGGTTCAAACGGCAGTTAGAGGCAGTGCGTGGTATATAACAGAAGTGGAAACTGAGCCCAAACAAATCAGGGCCCAGAGACACAAAGAAAATGAGGACTGAATCTCACTAAGCAAAACTAAAAATGGGAATAAAATTTCTAGCCCACAATTTTGTGGATTAGAATGTCCTCGATCATCTAATTTCTTAAACTTGGAAGTACAAGGACTATAGAGAACATCTTCTGGGTTTAAAATTCTTGTTACTAGGTGAAGTATGGGGTTGCACACCCACTAAAATTCAGAGCAATTGTTAGAAAAAGCTTCCTGCTAATAAAAGCAAAAGCACTGCCTATGTGAAATTTGACTTCTGATCTCTGTTTTCCTTACATTTACTGTTGATTCTAAAGGTAGGATGAGGTGTCCACTTTCTTATGAAATATACTACTGAAACTGAGATAAACATTCTAAGAGATGTTTCTTTTCTTTCTTGATACAATATATTAAATAAATGTGGTCTCTAGCTTGTGAGGATTTGTATTTTAGTCACTGGAATATAACAAAAGTGATGGCTAAATTGACTCCTTCTGCCAAAATTCACTTCTCTAATCTAGACCAAAGTTATTCTTTTCTGTGTGTGTGTTTAAATCTAGAAAATGAAGATATAGATACTTAAGCATCTATAATTGTCATTAAATTCTCTTTTTTTCTTAATATTACCAGTAGGGGCTTTTCTCTCATACATCTTTTTATGCAGCTGAACTACAGGCATTTTGAATTATAACTCTGATTTAAAAAATGAGGTATATAGGGAAATGGCTGCGTAACCACAGTTTTAAGCAAGGATGAAAATAGGGGCTGTGGTGAATATTTTAGTCTCTGCACAGATGTGTGTGGTATGTATGTACAGTTGGGTGCACATTATCCTGAACATAAGACACATGCAATATAGAGAAATATAAATTATGTTTCAGAGTGGACTCTCTAATTCTTTCAGTTTAACTCATCTATCACCTTTCTCTTTTTTTCTCATTTCTCTTAAGATTTTTAGAATAGAAATGAATACAGAAAGATTGATGCATACAAAGCTCATAGACAATGATGAGGAATGTGATGGTAGAAGGCAGATTTTGAGTCTCAAGTACCTTTGTAATAGAAGTTAAAATACAATAGAAGTTAAAGCTGGCACTCTGTTCCAGACCTCTGATAACTCCCTGCTGGCCCCCAGGCTCCAGATGACCACCTGTTAACTAGTTGACTCCCTACCTCGGACTCAGTTAATCTCTTACTATCTCTTTGTCCTGGGCCCTGGACAATTCCAGCCCTCTACTTCTGTGTCCTTGGCTCCCACGCTCCTGCTCCCTGCTTGTGCTGCGTGACCCTTCCTCTCCCGACTTTGTTACAGAGGTATTTAACCACCCGCGTGACCCCTCTCAGTGCCCAGAATTTGGAGGCTGTCTCCTCTGGGTCTGCATGCGTTAATAAAGTGCTCACTCCGTTGACCCCACGTCGTGTCAGAGTCTGTTTTTCCGCAACACCTTGTGCTGTTAGAGATTGATGCTTAGCCCACAATAAAGCAGATTATAGAGGCAGAGTTGTGACCCCAAAGGTATCTACGAATTAATCCTTGAAACCTTTGAGTATGCTACCTCACGTGGTAAAAGGAACTTTGCAGATTTCATTGAGTTAAGCAGTTTGATGGGGAGATGACCTGGATTATCCATGTGGGCTTGGTATAATCACAGTGGGTCTTATAAGAGAGAGGCAGGAAGATCAGAGTCAGAGAGGATGTAAGGACAGAATCAGAGGTTGAAGTGAAGCACTTTGAAGGGGCCATGAGCCAAGAAAACAAGGAGTCTCCAGAAACTGTAAGACACAAGGTAACAGATTCTCTCCTAGAATCTCCAGAAGGAATTCAGGCCTGCTAATAAACATCTTGATTTTAGCCAAGTGACACTGATTTCAGACTTGTAACCTCCAGAGCTATAAGAGAGTAAATCTGTGTTGTTTTAAGCCACTTTCTGTGTACTATTTTGTTACAGCAGCAATGGGAAACTAATACACAGATTAACTGCCCTGGACATAGGCAGCAAATACTGAATTTTATGTAAAAGGCTTATTTTGGAACTGGTATCAGATTTCCTCACAATTTAATGCTTTAGAGAAAATGGTAAACAGGTCTTGGAAAGCTGCATTGTGTAGGGAAAAGAGAAAGGCTCTTGAAGCATACAGGCCCCTGTTTCATTCACTGGCCATGTGACCCAGGAAAGCACAACCTCTCTGAGCCTTTCCTCACAGGGTTGCTGTGGGAGACCGTTCTGTGTAGCGTAGGCCCAGCTCCCACTCAGAAATGCACAGGACCCATGCCCACAGATAGGTTCTCCCATGGGTAATCAGGCCTGCAATGTGCCTAGGCTGCTTTGAGTCTTGCTTTTTGCTAAAAACTCCCTCACCTGGATTTGTGGCAAACATTTACTGCAAAGTAATTTCCTAAAATCCATGCTAAACCTTTCAAGGACTAGTGTAATCAGTCTAACCACTTTTGCCTTTTCATTTGCAAATATCCCTCTTCTGTGATGTGATTAGTGGCATTGGCTCCTTTGTTTGCTATAAAAGGTAACCACCTAAAGCAACCTGTGCATAGTAAATGAGGACCATCCTGTACTGTGCTGAGAAACCCAATAAGGGCCTGTCATGGTGGAGGCTGCAGCTGGTGTCCACATCAGGTTGCTGTAGAGATTATAAGAGAAAATGAAAGAGTAGTACAATGTATTCTACCACATGAAGTATAAATTCAGCCTCTCAGTGCTTCAGGTTCTTCATCAGTAAAATGGAGATGATTGTAGTAACTATCCCACTAAGGATAGTGCTTGGTACATAGTGAGTGCTGCTCTTATTAGAGAGAAGAAGCTCCTGAAATGAAGCAGGTGCCCAACAAATGGACTGGTAGTCTTGTCATGTACTGTAGTAGAAATTTAAAAATGTACTTGGAGATTGAAGCTGGCACTCTGCATCAGCCCCCGGTGGCTCCCTGCTGGCTTCCTGACTCCAGACTATCACCTGTTGGCTAGTTAATTGATTCCCTGCCCTGGGCCCTTGATGCTCTCCTGCTGTGCCTTTGTCCTGGGTCCGGGACCATTTCCCTTGCTTTCTTATGTACTTGGCTTTCACAATTACGTATCTCCTGCTTGTATCACGAGATCTCTCCCCTCCCCACTTTGTTGCGAAGGTATTTAACCACCCACCTGACCCCTCCTCAGTGCCCAGAATTTGGAAGCTGTCTCCTCTGGGCTCACGCGTGTAATAAAGGCTTACTCCGTCACCCCATACCGTGTAAGAGTTCGTTTTTCCGTGTAAGAGCTTGCTTTTCCCGTAACACCATGTCCTGCTCAGAGCTGCCCTCCATCCTGTTTATTTTCATGATCTGATGTCTTTTCCCACCCTCTGTCAACCACATGTCTGTGTCAGTGTGGTTTACTTGAGTCTGTAAGGTTACGGTAAGTACAGGTCACATCTATTTATTGTTCTCTATGTAGCATGTTGCACAATTACCTGCTTGATAACCGCTTCCTGTTGATGATGCCCTGCAGCACCTGGCTATTTGCTTTTTGAGGATGGCAGTGATGTTCTACTTAACAATTGCCTGGGCTTTAAACATCTGACTCGGGCATCATCCTGAGCAGGACACTCAGATACCTCCAGGAGCCAGAGAGGTAACGTAAAAGAGCGAACCAGGTGAGGTATATACAACACAACAGAGAGCTGTGGGAGCTTGGAAAGACTGGAGAGTGTGGAGGAATTCAAATCAGGGTGTTTGAACCACTACGTGGGCCAAACAACACTCTTCTGTGGGGCAGCTCTAGCTAATGGGTCACCATCTAGTGACCCAAAGGCTAGTCTGAACTCAGAGCTGAAAATCGAGGCCCATGACGGATATCCCAAATGTGCTTTGCTGTCTTACAGCTCTGCTTGGCTCACCAAGGAGCCCCAAACTGTGGTCGTTGGCCTCTGCCCACAGCGGGTGACTGGGAGCTCCAGGTATTTTCAGTCTGGCTGCTGTGCCTGTCGAGCCAAACCTGGAATTCTGAAGCTACTTCCTGGCTTGCCAGGGAAAGCTGGGTCTCGGGTGGTCCGTTACTTAATAAAATCATGAGAAACACCTTAAAGCCCGTTTCCTATTCCAGTGTCCTGTGTCTCGTAGGCACTCCTTAAATACTTCCTGATGCTACAAACAAGCTAATTTCATAACACTGGACTCCAGGTCTTTTATAACTCACCCTGTAGTTTTCATTCTAAGAATGCCGATTTTTTCACAGGTTGATTAGGATGCCAGGATTACGTGTACGAAGAGCATGCTGATGAGGATGTGGAGAAACTGGGATCTTCACACACTGCTGGCAGGACTGCAAAGTGGGGCAGCCACTGTGCAAAACAGTGTGGCGGTTCCTCAGAAAATTAAACATCGCTTTACCACGACGTGACCGATTTTACTCCTCAGCACATTCCCAAGAGGAACGAAAACATGTCCACAGAAAACAAATGGCATGTCCACATGGCCAAACGAAAACTTGTTCACAGAGGCATTATTAATAACAGTCAAAAGGTGGAAACAGTCCAGATATCTACCAGCGGCGAATGGATAAATGAAATGTGGTGTGACCATACAATGGAATAGCATTCCTTGATGAAAAAGAGCGAAATACTGACAGAGGCTACCCCATGGGTGCACGAACCTTCATGATCCCTTTTACTGGTAAATACAGTGTCCAGAGTCGGCCAAGCCGCAGAGACAGAAAGTAAACTAGTGATTGCCAGGAGCTGAGGGGAGGAAGGAATGGGGAAGAACTGCTAATAGTATAGGGATTCTTTTCGGAGTGATGAAAATGTTCTAAAATGCATTGTGATGATGTTTGGGCAACTTTTGAATACGCTGAAACCCATTGAACTGTATCCTTTAAATGGATGAATTCTGTGCTATGTGAATTATATCTCAATAAAGCTGTTATTTCATAGAAGATTATATGTACTATGGTTGTTTTTGTCATAGCCACCAAATACTGTGTACAAGAATCTACTACAGTATAACTTTCAATGCTTTGCTCACTGTGTGGTATGTAGTAGATGTAGTAGATCAATAGATGTTTATTGAATGAATGTTGAATAGGTTTCTAAAAAACTAGAATATTCAGTGAATTACGGTGAAGGAGTCTGGTCATTTTAACTTTCTAAATTTCTGGAGGGTATCCTGAAAATCTATGGATCTTTTTCTCCTACAGGAAAGAACCTAGCATGAAACCTGGCGTATGACATGCTGTCAATAAAATGCAGTTCCTTTCTTCTTTTTGTGAAACAGTTTTAAAATGTATTATTCCAGGTTCTTCACTTAGTATCAATTTTTTTCAGCTTTATAACGGACCATCAATGGAAAATAGAGGTAGCGATTCAAAAAGACCAATATTACTTGTGTTCAGCAGTGGGCGTTACATTCGGCTAAGGAATGGCTTTTTGAATTTTATGTTTCGGGTAGATGGACTAATACAGTGGTTCTCAAATTTAAAAGTACTTCAGATTCACCTGAAGGAGACAGACCTAGGGCAGGACCCAAGAATTTACATTTCCACAAATTCCTGGGTAGTGCTGATGCTTCCAGTGTGGGCACCGCTTTCAGAAACACCAAACTCAAGTTTCTTCTTAACTTTTTTAAGATTTTGAAACAATGACAAAGTTGCAGGAAAGTTGGAAATACAGTACAACGAGCTTTTAAGTTATCGAGCTATTTGAGAATAAGCTGCTGACACAATGCCCTTCACATTCTAATACTTGAGGGTGGAGTTCCTAAAAAGATATGCTTCTGTGTAACCAAAGTATGACCCCACGATCAGGAAAGGAACACTAATGCCTTGTTGCCATCTAATCTTCACACCCTGCCCAAATTTTGCAAATTGCCCCAGTAACTTTGTTTACAGCCAAAGGATCCAGTTCAAAACCACGCATTGCGTTTGGTAGTCCTGTGTCCGTCACCCTGGAACAGTTTTTAGTCTCTCCTGGACTTCCAGGACCCTGATGCTTTTGAAGATCACAGGCCAGTTATCTTTCAGTGTCCCCAGTTTGGATTTGTCTGATGTTTTCTCATGAGTAGATTCAAGTTACACGTCTTGGGCAGGAATGTTGTATGAATGTCTCTGTGTTCTTCTCAGGGTGTCCTATCAGGTGCTGCATGATTGCAATGTATCCCATGAATGCCAATGTTAACCTTGATCATTTAGTAAAGGTGACATCTGCCAGGCTAATCCACTGTGAAGTTATTCCTTTTCCTTAATAAATCTTTTGTGGAGAAGTATTTTGAAATGATCCAAATATCTCATTTCTTCATAAACTTGCAATTTAGTCATTCGATTATTTCTTTATATTTCTATGGACTCGTGGCTTCCTGTTTTCTTCAATACATTTATAATGCCCTACTGTAATCATTTATTTTAATGTGGAACTTATTTCAAATTTGACTTGTGGGAGCCCTGGGTTTCTACTGTGTGTCCTCTTGACATGTCCCCGTCATTCTTGGAGCACTTCCTGACTTTCTAGCACAACAAGATGCTCTAGGTTCATCCCGTACTTTCCATGCTGTAGCCCTGGAGTCTGTCATTTCTCTAAGGAGCTGTGGCTCCTTTTAGTTGAAAATGACATTTGAACCTTTTCGGTGAGAGCTAAGATATATACTCACACATACACATGCATACTACATATATATTGCTGGGCAACAAATTACCACAAATTTGGTAGCTGAAGACAACACACACTTATTCATGGTTTGGGAGGGCAGGAGTCCTGGCATGTCTAAGCTGGCTCCTCTGCTTCAGGGTCTCACAAAGTACGAGCTGGGGCTGTGGTTTTATCTCCAGGCTCAAGTGGGAAAAGACCCACTTCCAAGCTCATGTGGGGGCCGAGTTCAGTTCCTTGTGGCTGTTGGCTGGAAGTCACCCTCAGTTCCTTGCCACGTGGACCTCTCCGGAGGGCAGCTCCCAGCACAGCAGCTCACTTCACCAGAACCACCAAGGGAGAGCATCCCCAAGCAAGACAGACTCATAATCTTATGTAACACAATATAGAAATGGCATCCTACTATCTTTGCTTTGTATTCTATTATTTAGAAGCAAGTCATATATCCTGGCACACTGGAGGGGAAAGAATTACACACGGGTATGAATACTAGGAGTGAAGATCTTTGGGGGGCATCTTAGGAGGGTCTTACTGAAGTCATCTTTCCAAGTGGCGGAGGCAGGGGAGACCCAGGCTTCCAAAGTGAATAATCAGGAGCACCTTTGAGTTGGTCTGCTGCAGTACGTACATGCATGTGTACACCTATATTTATAATTCCGTCCTCTCTCTTACCTGTCGCCTGTCATCTTTCCATCTTGAAAATCATGGTTCACACTAATGCATCTAATTCCAATCCAACACCACAGTGCTCATTTTAGTTCCCTCCCTTTCCATATTTGTAACTCCCTTCTCTGACAGTGAAAAACCTCACATATTTACTTATTTGATCAATTTCCTATCCTCGCTGCCACCCCTCTCCTCCTACAGATGCTTTTGTCTCTGCTCAGGCTCTGACGTCCCGTGTCAAGCCATGGTCATGAGGACACCCCAGTCAGCATGCTCTGACTCTGACACACAGGGAACCGCCACTCAGGGGGATGTGCTCTCTCCCTCATGCACTCGGGCTCCTCTTTACCTTGCTGGGGTTCCGACACACTGCAGCTAACCCTCTCTCGCCACACCACGAATGTCCACCTTACTCTGCCCCCCTCTCATACCTGAGGGCTAAATCATGTGGGAAGAAGGGAAGGGAAAGGAAGGAAAAGAGCACATTTCTCTGTAATGATTCCATTCTTTCCTCATTTAATACAACTCTCCTCCCTTCCCCCAAAGGATGAGAGAATGGGTATAAAACATTCCCTGAACAGATAGTGTAAAATACAAGTGGCTATTCTATAAATCTGCAGCCTATTAGCTGGAGTTGGAAGAACTCAAATGTGTGAAGCAGCAGAAAAAAAAATCTAAAGGAAGGACCAAGGGGAACACGCACACTCGGCCTTCATTCTACCTCTGTGCTTTGCTGGAGCTCAGCTGTTTTCCAGTCTGACATGCCCCCTTTTCTGTTCTTTACAGTAGTTTGATTTCTCACTTCATTCAAGGGCCAGCTCATGAGGTGCCTTCTCCCACAGAAGACCCTCACTATCCCTAACCCAGCCATTTTATCCCCCTTTAAAATTCCTACCCATACTCACTCATGTCTTTGTAACCACATTCTAGGGCTTGATTCTCTATGGCTTTGTATCGATCTCTAGCCCTTTTATATATGCATGTCTTTTCTCCTGAACTAGAGGGTAAGTTCCTTAAAGATATACGTCATTGTATCTCTCCTGTGCTTGCTGAGTGACTTAAACTGGCCACTCTGTGTGGGGACATGCTATTGAAGTGGAGAGGGAACCTTTTCAGAAGGGTGGCCACTAGCTATTTTGTCTCTTGTTCTCTTGTTTAGTTTAGTCTCTTGACTCAAGGCAAGCATAGCATTGAAGTGTTCCATAAATGTGTACTGAATTATAATTTAGCATATACAATTACCACATCCTCTCCAGAGTACACGGACCCTAGGAAGCCAAGCATGTCTTATTTCACCTACCCCCAAATGGATGGTCCATGCCATGGAAATAAAACTGTAGGAGTAGCTTTATTTATACCCCTGTTTTTCTGCACTCTGTACATAATACGAGCCCCATACTTTGGAGGAGTGTCACTGAATGTGGATTCACAGTTACATTTACAAACCATTAACAGAGTAGAGTTAAAGATTAAGATGATCTTGTGATGCGGAGTGTGAGTTAAGAAAGGCAGCATCTTTTCCTGCAGTAAGAAAATAGTCATCCCCTACTGAGAGAACGCCCTCGGTCTTTTGTTGTGTTACAGACATGGGGCTTACGGAAGTTGCTTCCCGTGGATCCTTCAGAGCTCTTCAGTGGACGGGGCTGCACGTGATTTGAATTTCAGACTCATTTATGACAACAAGTCAGAAGTTTGTTTGTCTTACAATGAAATCCCTAGTGACTGTGCAGAGGGTGGATGTTAGTCATCATCAGAGAAATGCTGACAAGTTTAACCCGCGTCACTAAACAGCATCAGATCTGGAAAATCTTGACTTTGAGGACACTATTTTTTTTTCTTGCGTTCATGACGAATGATTAAGATAGTGGCTTTGGGTCGTACATCATATTTTAAGTGATATTTTTCAAGCCTCTCCTAATCACCTTGATCTGAAAACCAGCTCATCAAAACAGACCCAAGCTTGGCGTCACACAGTCACCCCATGCAGTACGCCTGCCCCGCCCCCACTGGGGCGAGGGCTCCACTTCCACTCCGCTGACCGCTGACCGGAGCTCCTTTAAGGGGAGGAAGCAGGAAGGAATGCGCGCGGGCTGCCAAAACAACACGTGAGCCGGGCGAGGAGCGTCCCGGACTTGAGCACGTGAAGAGAGTGGGGCAAAATGTAAACAGTGCTCTTGCTTCTTGGCAAAAACAAGGGACAAAAGATGTCTCGTAAGAGAAAGAAATGGGATTTTCAGATGTGGCAGTGAGGATCCATTTTTAGAGGATTTCCCCCCAATTAATTAAAAAATATGTTTTGCTTTAAAAAAAAAAACAGAACATTTGAGTTCTATAAAGTAATTGGATACACATGTGTACACACACACACACACACACACACACAGATTGCCCATTCGGTTGGCCAGGGAACATCTGACGCTATCGGTCGAGCATTTTGACTTTTGTTACATGTGTCTGGGATCACGGTGGTTGCCTTCGAGTACTCCCATTTCTTCTGTAGCAGGGGAAGGCTGCAGGGTTTTAGGATAGGGTTAGCTCTATAAGGAACTGTTTCTTGACATTCTCCTTGTCCTTTGTTTGCCTAACTATCCTCCTAAGCCAACATGTTCTCGTGATGAGGAAAGAGACCCCATGAAACAGGAGGCCGGACAATAGCAGGCAGTATCAATCTACTCAGACTCACAAGCTGCTGAAAACATTCCCTATCTGAGAAAACTGACTGAAAAATGAGCAGCTCTTGCTCAAGACAGGTTCTGTGATGAATTCTTTTGTTTAGCAAACACCCCACTTATTTTGGCTATGTTTCTGCATCTTCAGTTATCCAATTTGCTTAAGTTACACCTGCATTAATCAGAACGCTGTTGAAAAACCCAGAAAAGGATTGCTTTTTCATTTGCCAGAATAGCAGGTAGTGGAATGGGCAGGGGCTGGGGGGTCACCCCGAACTATAATCCACTTCCGCTCCTAACGGCAGGCTGGGCGCTCAGCCTCTGGGACCTTCTGTTCCTGCATCTGCAAGAGGGGGTCGTTCGTCCAACCCCACAGAAGACTCTGCAGTCCTCAGGACGGGGCTGACCCACGGCGGGCACTCGGGGAATGAAGGTGGTGGTGGCTTCGGTTAACTGCAGGGTCCGAGGCCTGCTGAGGCTGCCCATCCCAGAAGGTCAGCGGGAGAGAGGCAGCCGCCCACTGCACATACTCGGGATTCAGAGTGTGGGTTGTACAGGAAGGGTCCTGGAGAGACTGTCCTTCTCCATGCACTGGAGACACAGAAGGACAAGTGTCGTGTGATTCCACTTACTCAAGGGGCCTCATCCACAGTGGGGAGCCACGCTTCGGCGGGTATCAGTTTCCAGTGCCACACGTCGGAAAATTCCCTGAGGTGAGCAGTGGCGATGGCTGCACACCGGTGTGCATGGGTGCGGCGCCTCCGGAATGGCGCAATCGGTGGACTTTTATATTGTGGACACTTTGCCACGGTTTAAAAAAATAAAAAATCCTCTGGAATGAAGCCAAGCAAGATAAAACCAACTGTGGAACACTATATGGATGTGAGGATGAATGGGGCAGATTTTATCCTGCTGACGTGGGACGAGGCCTGGGATGGGCTGTGAAGTGAACAAAGCAAATTGCAAGCCTGTGTGTAGCCCTAATGCGAGTCGGGGTTTTTTTCTGCTTGAATTGCTTTACATTGAGTAATGAATCTTATCTTCACAATACCCTTACACAGTAGTATCATTACCCCATTTTTCAGACGAGGAAACTAAGAGGTTAAGTTTCTTGCCCCCGGACACTGATCTGAATAGGTGGTAGAGCTAGAATTGTAATCTGGCTCCGAAGTCTGAGTTCTGAACTCTGCGGCACCGGCTTCACCTGGGAGCATGTTAGGTCTGTAGCTTCCCGGCCC
>PVKM010031578.1:0-16771 GCA_004027735.1 Carollia perspicillata | reverse complement strand
TGTTAGCCTGTACAGGAAAATATATTCACAGATATAAAGAGGATTGTTTCAATTTTGGTACCTTAAGATAATTATATTCCAGAGGAGAAACCAAGCTTGAACTTGAAATGTAACCAGGGAGGTCATGGAGGGTCAGGCTACCCATGGCCTAGATGGAGGTTGTGCCAGCTGGACCTCTTGGTTCAGGATTGCCTTCCCTGGCTGGCCATTCACAGCCACTGAGGGAAACTCCTCTTCCAAGAACTTGCCTTTAGAGTTTATTTATTAAAAGCCCATGTTTCTCTGATGGAGCAGTCTAAGTCTGAATGTTATGTTAAGACACTGTGTGCTATTTAAAAATATAATCAATCCTTTTTTAAAAAAGATTTTATTTATTTGTCTTTAGAGAGGGAAAGGGCAGGAGACAGAGACAGAGAGAGAGATTGATTGAGTGTGCGAGAGATAGAACCATCGATAGGTTGCCTCTGGCATACCCCCAACTGGGGACCTGGCCCACAACCCAGGCATGTGCCTTGGCTTGGAATTGAACCTGCAATCTTTTGTTTTTCAGGCTGGTGCTCAATCTGCTGAGAACACCAGCCAGGGCTCAGTCCTTTCTTTGGTATTAATATTTGCTATCCAAGGGCCCTAATAATGAATACACAGTAATGGATGAGCTTTATTTTAACCAACTCTTTGACTCAGACTGGTGACCAATTATTCCTTCCCTATCCCAAAGCTGTAGGCATCTTGTACAAGGAGGAGTTTTTCATTTGTTTCTGGGTTGGTGCGATGCTGAGAAGCACTTGTTCTGAAACAGACTTGATGGCTGTTTTATTCGACCACTGGTCTTCTTCCTGTTACCGAGTGACAGTGTGGACATGTACTCAGTTCTTTGATTTTTAAATGGCTGGTGCAATTCAAGTATGTGATGTAATAACATGACATCTTTCTGAATGTGATAATGTTGTTCTGAAGGATGACATTAGGTTCTAGAGCACATAAAGGTCCCAAATAGCTGGCATCTTATATTAATAAGTAAGTGTAGTTTTGAATATTTTATTGTAACTTTTACAGGAATAGAGTTAGTAAGAAATAAAAGAAATAAAGTAACAATAATATGCAATAATTTTTTGGGGGTCTCTTTTGGACCCAAATGATTTTTAAATTGTGTTTATGAATATACAGACAACTATATAAGAAGTAAGATTTGGGCTTGCCCATTATCTGAGGAAAGCTAGGGAAAAAAGACCCTCAAATAAAAGCAAAACAAAAAAATTCCCTTTTATATACATTTTGAATGACTGGAGTAGCTCAGAACTATGTCTATGAAACTAGGGTAGCAGTGTAAGTTAGCCTTGGGTTTAGAGAGAAAATTGCTCTGATTCATTTGCCTGTCTCCCCAAATACAACCACTTCCCAACCCAAAGTAAAGTGCGTCTTCATTTCACTGGATCGTCAGTGAAAACAACAGCTGAAAAAACAGGTAGGTAGTAGGCTAGCCTGATCTGATGCTATCCCTGGAAATTTTTTGGCCAAGTAGCTTAGGGAACTAAAGAAATTAAGTCATCATGACTACTGTCTTTCAAGATTAGCAATCTGCCAAGAGTTCTCTGAGTTTCTGCTGGAACTTTGTTTAAAGTTGGAATAAGGCAAATGTTATATGTCACACTTTGTTGCACAGCCTCAAAAGGCAATATACTTTGATGGATTAAGTTTGAAAAATGATGGCAATTGACCTTGATTTAATTTCCTAAAATCTGCTCATTACTTTGCTCCATCATCTGTAAAATGGTGCTAGCAGTAGAATCCCAGGTCAGGAATTGAAGGCTTTCTAAGTCAGCAGTCAAATTTTAGAGTTGACATTGGCTATTTTTTTTTTCTTCTTCTAGAAAACTGAGGACAGGGAATGGTGATGACTTAACTCTGGGAAAGCCATGTGGTTTTGTAATGGCAGTCCCTGGACTGGGGCTCTAATCTGTTGCCCTCTGCTTACAGAGCAGTTTTCCTGTTTCTCTGTTCCCACCTTTGTGCCCACGTCACTTCAGCAGCTGAACAATGAGTTTAAAGGAAAATAGAGCCTGGACATCTAAGACGCCTTACAGGGCTTTTTGTCGTTTTCTCAGGGAAGATTGTTCCTAGGTATACGATATACGTAATCACTTTCTGGTACCTCTTGAAGGGCAGCTTTCCTGACTCTTCATCCTGTGCTGTTCAGGCATTGCTTCAGGGTAGCATGTAACCAGAGAGAAGATCGAATGTTAAAAACACAGGGCCTCTGAAAATGACGGCACCATTCCTGATGTGCTCTAAAGATCAAAAACCAGGCTGGGTGTGTGCATGGGTATTGGGCTCTTAGCAGCCTGGCACACTGACTTTGAACATTGATCACATTGAAATTTTAAACCATTTCTGGTTATAAATGGAATATGTGTTGATTGTACATAAACCAGAAAATAGGGAATTATAAAGAATAAAATGATCTGGCTTCAGTAGAACTTTCCATTGCAGAAAATTTTTATTTGAAAAACATTCTATTAGAAAAAATATTTTATCCCCACTCTTAAATACAATTCCAATTATAATATTTGTCTGCCACTCCCAGTTTTTAGTAATAATTTTCATGTTTTGCCTTTTTAAAAATGTGTGGCAGAAAATTATTTTTGTCAAAGTGATCTATGCACTTGGAAATAAACAAATCCAATAGAACAGAAGGACTTTTGTTGAAAAACAATGGTTTCCTTCACCTCCTTAAACCTCACAAAGAAGACCTTTTAATTTTTTTAACTGTTTCTGTATTTAATTCTTAGATCCTTACCTTCTTAACTTTAATATTTGTTTGCCACTATTTTTTGTCTTATTACTTATAACTCCTGATATGAAAGTGAAATGTAACTCCTTGAGTTTTTTTTTTCCTCTTCCAAATTTAATATTTATATTGTTTTTAGTTTGTCTGTTAGGTCATCTTTGTTATTTTTGGGGTCAACTTTTGACAGTATTTCTTGACTCTGCATTTTGTAAGTAAAGAAGGTTTGGGTAGCTACCTATTATATAACTGAGTTTTTATTAACGACACTCTAACATTTCAAAGTGCTGAACAAATTACCAATAAAAGTTTTGTGCTTTGCCCCCAAATTGACCTTTTTATTTATAAATTACTATTTTTTAAAAAGATTTGAGGGGAAGGGAGAGAGAAAGAGAGGAAGAGAAACGTGGATGCATGAGAGATACATTGATCTGCTGCCTCTTGCACACCCCCAGCCGGGACCTGGCCTGCAACCCAGGCATGTGCCTCAACAGGGAATCGAAGTGGTGACCTTTCCGTTTGCAGGCCGGTGCTCGATCTATTGAGCCACACCAGCCAGGGCTATAAATTATTCCTGAAGTTGGAAATCCATACACAACAATTATATTATTGCAATTCTATAAATATGATTCGTTTAGACTTGCACATTGGGTCTGGTGTCAGGACTCCTGGGCCAGTCAGAAGATGATATATCAGCACCAAAGTCAAACATTCTTTCTTTTTACTCTTACAATTGTTTACATTTGTGTCACCTTTTTAGTTTCTTCATCTTTGTACCTTGACTTTCTTACACATTTCTTCCTGGTACTTCTAATTGCCTTTTTATATGTTTATATGTTATTTGTCTTTATTCACGTCTCAAAATTTTTCTATGCTCTGAATCCCATCAGTGTATCAAGTTGTTCCCTACGCTTTTATGCCCAGATTCCTTCATTTTTCTGTGCCATTCTGGACTTTAGCCCTACAACAGAGTTGTCATCCTGGAATTTCTTTTTACTTCTCTCCATGCTGAAAGTGCTGTTTCCTTTTTCCATATCCTCCTCTTTTTGATTTATGCCTTCACTTTGCTGGAGTACATGCTTGAGTAACTTCACAAGAAATGTTTGTGGGATGTAAATTTTTCAAGTCCTTTTCAATTTAAAAATATTTATTTTAAAAGTTGCTTTAAAATGCTTTTCTTAAAGAATTGACTTGAGTGTTTTCTTTCTATTTATCTTGGATGACAATATATAATGTAGTTGTTTTCATGAAGGGCTTTTTGTCATTCAAAAAATGTCTGCCTCCTGCCTTAGTTTCTTTGTAAAATGAGGATAGTAATAACTATTTCGTGGTATTTTGAAAGATCAGATGAGATAACATATTTGAAGTGCCTGGCACACAGTAGACTTTCTGTGCAAGTTTCTTCCTGCCTCCCCTTGCCTCTCTCCCGACACGCATACCCGGTCTACCTGGCCCAAATCCGATGCAGAAACCTTGACAGTGAAAAAGCTGACTTTGACTCTCAGTTGTAGTTATGGCCCTGATTGACAACCTGGATCTGGGATTGAAAGCCAATTTTTAAAATTTAAAATAAGGATCGAGAGTCACTTTTCCTCTTAGGGAACCTAAATAGGAATGCTTACCTGGGTGCCCTTTAGCATCTTGGGCAGATAATACCTAACCCCTTCTGAGGACAGTCTCCTTTTTATTTTTTGGTATTTGGCTTGTAGCTACTAGTGGGCTGATTTTCTGTGGGGTGGAGGGAGGATGGGGTGGAGAAATGGGAGACTGGAAGAGGGGAGGTAATTGACATCTGTCGATGACCTACTCTATGCCAGACAGGGCAGGGAGCTGAATCCGAGCTTTCCAGAGAGACATCCATGGAATCAGCCATGGAATACACTCCTGGCACGTGTGTATAAAAACTTTTTTCATAACCCTAGGTGCTTTCACATATATTCTTTCTTGTAACCCTTGTAGCGACTCTGTGAATAGGTACCTGTTATTAACTCATTTTACTGTTGAGGAAACTGAGGCTTGATAGGTTGAGTCAGTAGCCTAGGGTCACATAATAGGTGAGTGGCAGAGATTGAATTGTGATTCTAAAACCTATGTTCCAGCCCCTACATTGTGCTGCCTCATGCCAGTTACATGCCCATAATTAGGCCCTATAATTAGGTATCTTAGAAGAGAAGGTAACTCTGGAGCAGTGGATGGAACATTAGAATTTGCTTCTGAACTCAGTCTGGGTGATCCAATTTGGAGCTCTTGGTGCTGGGGGCAGAGAGAGAAAGAGGTGATGAAACAAACAAACAAACAAACAAACAAACCAGACATGGATCATATACCTACAGTAGTGCCTATTTCTATTTTATTCTGAAGATTTCCACCGTTAAGGAATCCATATGGTTTCACAGGAAACACAGGTGTGACTGGGAGACGATGACCTAGTTAACATCTGGATTGGGTGCATTGCTGAGGACTTGTGGAAAGGGTCAATCAGATGATGTTTGTAAAGTAGTTCCAAGGAGAAAAAGAGACAGGTTTTTCTCATTACCTTTATAATTGCAGAGATTGATTGGAAATAAATTTCTGTAGAGATTTGAGGCACTGAGTCTCCGTTTTTGCTTGTTGACCAACTGAGTTGAGACTTGTAGGAATTATAGCCTGAAATCTCATCCCCTCTCTTCCCTTCCTCTTTCAGTTAAATATCTAATCACAGGAGAGGGAGATGGAAGTAAAAGAACCAACCAAGTCAGGGGAAAAATTTTTTTTTTGAAATAAAGTGTGATTTGGAAGACTGAGAACTGAAGTAATTAGCTTATTATGGAAGGGCAATTTCTGAAGGGATGGCCCTTTTGCTGGTCTGTGGGAGGCCGCGAATGTTTTAGTGCATTGAAATACCAGCAGAGCAGTGTTTTCCAGTGTGCCTTCCTTGGAGCCCTAGTTCATTCACATGCTTTGTGAACAAAGGGTTTCTGGACCTATTGGTTTAGGACAGGGGTGTCAAACTTATATTCATCGGGGGCCACATCAGCCTCGCGGTTACCTTCAAAGGGCTGAATGTAATTTTAGGACTGTATAAATGTAACTACTCCTGAAGTAGGGGCAAGGAGCTGAAATTACATTCAGCCTTTTGAAGGCAACCATGAGGCTGATGTGGCCCCCAGTGAAAATGAGCTTGACACCCCTGGTTTAGGATGTGTGGCATGCTCTATCCTTCTCTTAGAGTTCACAATATATTAAAACATTGAAGACTCCAAAGTCACTTATTACAAAAACTAGTTTATTTTTGTTTAAGCCAATAGTTTACAAACTTATTTGAGTTTTGAACATTGGTATTATAACTATCACCTGTTACCATCCACTCAGGAATGAAACATTTTCGTGACCTTCACTATTCTTACAGTTGAGAGTTTCATGTCTGAATTAAGTTATAGTTTCTTTTTAGTATGCTTTGTGTATATATATTTTCATTTATATTTCATGATTTAACAGTTAATTACCAATGCTTAGAAGTGAGAGATGGCCCCGAATATCAGACAAGTGGGATATAAAACAAGAAAAACAGCAATTACAGTACAGTTTGATAGGATTGTAATCCTGGTTTCTTTTTAGAAGTGTGTATGTGTGAGAGAGAGAGAGAGAAAGAGAGGAAGAAGGAGGGTACGTACCAAAATGTGTACAATCGTCATTTCGAGGATTATGGATGATTTTTCTTGTCTACTTTCTGCCTTTCTGTCTGTTCCAAATATCCTACAATAAACATGTTTCTTTTCTTTTAAAAATTTATTTGTTTTTAGAGTGAGGAGAAGGGAGGCAGAAAGAGAGTGAGAGAAACAGATGTGAGAAACATCTATTGGTTGCTTCTCATTCATACGTGCCTCGAGCGGGACTGAACCTGTAGCCCGGGCTTGTGCCCTGACCAGGAATTGAACTTGCGACCTTTTGCTTTGTGGGATAATGCTAAACCAAATAAGCTACACTGCTCAGGGCATACATTTCCTTATTTATTTTTTATTTTTTAATATATTTTATTGATTATGCTATTACAGTTGTCCCATCCCCCTGCCCCTCATTCTCCTCTGCCCTGCATCCACCATTCCACCTGCATTCCTCCCCACTTAGTTCATGTCCATGGGTCGTACATATAAGTTCTTTTGCTTCTTCATTTCTTGTTCTGTTCTTAACTTCCTCTTGTCTATTTTCTACTGATGATTTATGCTTCTTATTCCCTGTAGCTTTTTCCTCATTCTCCCCTCTTCCCTTACCCCTCTCTGCTATAACCTGCCATCTGATCTCCATTTCTGTGTTTTTTTTTTTAATTGGCAAGAGTGAGGTTATAAAAACTGCAAGAGAAGGAAAGAGAAGAATCAGTGGAGTGGTAGATCTTGGTGGGTAGATTTGGACCCTGGGGCCATCTTAGCAGAAGCTCAGCTTATATAACTGAAGTGTTTTTCGTGTTTTGGGTTTTTTTCTTTAGAAATGAGTTGACAGAGTAATTCCTAAAATCTTAACCAAGAATTCTCCTTAGATGTCCCCTAAGGATGAGAAGTCAGCTTATGGAAAAATCTCAGGTCGTATGGATTTCCTTCAGGTTATCCTTTATCTGCGTGCTCTCTTCCCTAGAGTTCTAGCTTTTATTTCGTGTTCCATCTGGGCACAGCAGACAGTAAATAGGAAAGGACAACACGACGTTCAGTTGTTTGCTGCTGTTAGGTGAGTGAAATCAGGGGATATATATGCAGTGCTTATCGCTCTGCCTGGCAGGTAAGCACTGTGGAAAGTTTATTGTTGTTACCGTTCCGCTTGAGAGGGGAATGGGGGCTGTGAACTCCCTTAACCTTTTCTTTGTGGCACCTAAAGGATATTAGTTGTTTCTTCATTTACAACAAAAAATTATTGAACTTCTGTTGCGTGCCTTGAGGTAAGAGATGGGTCCCAGGTTTCCCCACCTCAGGCAGCTGACAGTCTGCCTGGGGAGACGAGGAGAACACAGACAAACCGAGCTAAATAGCTGCCTTCTGACCTGTGTGGTGGCAGAGCCTGCAGCAGCTGCTCCCCGTGGGTTGGAAGCTCTTGTGAACTGTCTCGTAAGAAGGCAGTCCTTTCTATTTTGGCTACTGCTCTGAAATTTGCAGCCGTACCGAACGACTTTTAGGTTCACCCATTGGCTATGCTCCCTCTGGCTTTGGAAACTTGGCACAAACTATTACCTGTGCCTGGAACATTATTTCCCTGCTTTTTGCCTGGTTAACTCCTACGCTACCTTTAGGCAGCAGCTTAGATGCTGTGCCTGCCGGAGGTTCTCCCTGACTCAGCCCCCCGCTGGTTTAGATGAGCCATTATGTGCTCCCAGAGCCCCGTGCCTCAGCGGAAGCACTGCTGCCACAATACTGTTTAGTTATTTCTCCTTTCTTACTACTCTAACCTCCAGGAGACAAGAATGGTGTTTGTCTTGCTTGTCCTTGTATAACCTGAGCACAGTGCCTGGCACATAGGTGGGCGCTCGATAAGGAAGGAATCCTGTCCTGTTTTCTTTTAGCCATTTGCATCAGCCATTTCTCATAGGAATCTGCCATGTTTGGGAATGTAATTCCATCGCGCCTATGTCCCTTGGTCTGAGGGTTTAGAATTATAGCTCCACCTACTAAATGCAGTGGAGAGGAAGATGGATGAAGGGTGGATGAGTGTTCACAGACATCTCTGTAAAGGTGATTGGGCATAAATGGAATCTTGACAAATGGGAAGAATGTGGGTAGGTGGGCAAAGAAGCCTCCTGGGAAAGAGGGGATAGGAAGAGAAGTGCAGAAGCAGAATGCTAAGGGTGTGGTTTAAAAAAATATTGATCAATTTTAGAGAGAGGGAGGGGAGAGAGAAACATCAATTTGTTGGTCCACTTATCTGTGCACTCATTGGTTGATTCTTGTATGTGCCCTGATCGGGGATGATACTTTTAAACCACAGAGCTACCTGGCCAAGGCCTAAAGGTGTGGTTTTGAGGCCAAGAAGAACATAGCCTGACTTGGGTGAAAACGAGTGTTGGTTGGTAAGTGACTGTGCATCCCATAGAGGCTTTAGACCCTCAGCTAGGATGGGAATACTGACATTTCGCTAGTAATTGTCAACTTCCTCATCTCTTAATTCTGAGATTGCCAATCTTAGCTTTATCCGAATGCAGCATAAGACCCCATCATTGACCCCTATGTTGAGATCTTTCTAGTTGTCTAGGGAACTAATAAGCATTTTATATTAACTTAAGAGTCTGAAATGGCAGAGCCTTTTATAGCAACCCACCCATCCATCTGTCTATCCATACATTGTGTATTCAGTTTAGCCTGTGCAGTTTCACGGTAGTGGGTGGTCTTCGCTCTTTGGCTCAGGCCTAGGCCTACTGAGTCTGCCATTTCTGCTGGTAAATGAGTAGCTTGTGGCTCTAGTTGTTCCCCAAACACCCTCATGTGGTTTTCAATAGTTTCTCAGCTCTTCTGAGGCTGATCAATGGGGCACAGACAAAGTTCAGATTCTGCAACCCAGTGAACCGGCCAAGGCCCACCTAGACCCTGTCCCCTGGGGATGCCTGGTCTGAGCAGCCAGCAGCCTTCCTCGCAGGGGCAGCCTTCCTAAACGCTCAGTGAAGCCCCACGAGAGTTTTTTCACGCTAAGCCACGAGGCTGAATCACATGGTAATGTTTTCAGATAATTTCTTTAAATTAAAAAAAAGTTTTTGAAAAGGTAATACCCATAAATGACAAAAATTCAAATAGTACCGAAGCAGTACTGTGAGAAGTTTGTCTTCCACCTTCCCCTAGTCCTCTGATTCTCTTTCCAGAACACCAGTGTGAGGTAGCTGATGATATCTCAGTGCTACTCAAAGTGTGGCCCCATGGACTGACACCGTGTGTGACTGCAGCTGGTTCCAGACAAGCTAGATATAGAAGTTGAGAGTGTTTAGAAACTTTTATAGCAAAATGACATTGTTGTGACAACTCAGCACATGATCAGTGGGATTGTCTTTCAGAACAGGGTGGTTTGGGTATGTCAAACTTTTGTGGTGACTCACATGTGGCCCAAGCCATCCACAGTAGGACCACATACTGGTCTTGACAGATTGAAAATAAAAAACCCTGGTCCTTTACCACAAATAGTTTGAGAATCACTGATCTATCTGTTTTTCTTAATGCTATTTATCTATCCATTCATCTATCCATCCACCCACCTTCCTATTATTTTATTTTTCATCCATCCTTATAACTGTCTTTTATGTATCAACCAACTGATCAATTATCATATCTCTTATTAACTTCAGAAGAATAATCCATCTAAGATGTTGAATAGTGACTCTCAATATAGAAACAAGCTTTATGGCACAAATGTTATGTATGATCTATTTTCCAGTACATCATATATTTTATGTGTTTGTAGTCCCTATGCTAACTCATTGTTTTGGAAATATGCTTTGGCACACTTCAGTTCTGAACACTGAAGATAAATCTAAATTCTGTTCTTTTCTTGTGAATAATCTCTCTGCAAGCATTGCTAGCTACACACTGAGTAATTAAACCATGGTGCCTGGAGAAGAACATACATGCTGGATTGATTATTAAAATACATGCTGGATTGTTTATTAAAAATATATATCCTTTCTGTGCTGGCTTTTCTATAAACATTAAGATGCTGAATATTGGTCTTTCTCCCAATTTGTCCATGAACATCATTTTTTGGCCGAGGCGTTCAAGGATTGGGGAAGCAGCTGTGGTGACCCATTGAAAAGTAGAACATGCAAGCAAATGACAGATGGAACTAAAATAAACACATACCTTCTACCGACTTGATTTTAATCATTTTCAGATTTATTTTTAAAAGCCGGGTTTTTAACATAGTCTTATAAGAAATATTAAAACAGAACTGAAGGATATAAAGGGAAAAGAGTCCTTTACCCACTAATTTCTATTGAAGTGTAACCACTGTTCACAGTCACTTTTGTGTCTTCTGGGGATTTATTATGCACACATACGACTTCCCTTCTAATGGCATCAGTTGGTTGTTTTGCTGTTGTGGGAGCCACGAGCTTAGGTGGTCTTTGTTTCTGGTTGACCTTTACATGGCCTTGGAACTGTGTAGAGTATAGGCATGGATTGAATTATGGAGAACTAGATGTGATGACTGATGGGGGAGTCTTATGGAGAAAAGCTTTGCTGGGGCAACTATAGTTCAGAGATTGGGATTTGGCTTAGTGGTGCAAGAAGTTGACGTCCTTGGTGCTCCGAAACTGATGAGGTTTTTGAGGACGGTCTGTGGGCTGTACTGGGATGAAATAGGGATAGAAATTTTAACTGCAGTTTTAGAATTCAAATCAGTGACTTGAATATTGGCCACCCTGGAATGAAGTCCTTAAAGAATGTTTTAGTCACCGGGAACGTTCTTTGGTGGTACTGAAAACGGGAACATGGGACATCATTTAAAGGACATCAAGGAGTAAAGTTGACAGGATTTGGCAATAGGTTAGATTGGAGCACTGAGGAAAGGATGGGAAGAGGAAGATTTGCAGGCTGTATAATGGCATGAATGATGCCACTAATTGTAACAAGCAGTACTGAGAGGTTTAGCAGAGGTTGAGAAATTTTTTAACATGTTGAATTTGAGGTAACGTTAAGATATCCAAGGGAGATACACACACACACACACACACACACGCACACACACACACAATAGTTAACTAATTTATATCCAGATAACTACTGTTACCTAACTATATCTGTGTAACTGTAACTCTGTATATGTTTGTTCAAATTCAGATGTGGATGAGGTTTCTGAGCAGTTACAGATAGAGTGAGAAAAAAAGAGAAGAAAGTCCCAATAGACCTGGTAAAGGAGATGGAGAAGAAACAGCCAGAGAGATAGGAGGGAATCCATGAAATGCAGGGAAATTCAGGGGGGAGAAAGGGTTAATTCTGTGGGTTGTTTCTCAGAGATCAAGGTAAGAACTGAAAAATGTCCAGTGGATACTTTTTCCACTGAGGACACTTTCTTTCCTCAGGATAGGGCAAGGGCCTAGGGTACTAATTTACATAATCTAGTTTTTGAAGAGAGAAAAATGAAGAAACTAGGCATCTTAATTGGACAAGGTACATCCTCCAGTTCCCTTATACTCTGTGGTGTTCCTGCTGAGGACTGTGGCTCTCTTACTGCAGGCCTGGTGGCGTATAGAAGGACCACACATTTGCTGATTTAAACATCCTGTCAAAAATGAGGTCTGAAATCAGAATTTTATGACTAACCGAGATAAGTAGTAAGACTTGGTAAAAACCTTGCTCTGTGATAATCACTTGCTGTGAGGGATTACAGTCTCCACTCTTAGCTGTGGTGGAAACCTCGCCACAGTTTATAGCACATGGGGCTGTTATTGCTGGGACGCATCACACTTAATTGCAGCCATAAACACAGCAGATTCTGTTTGGAGAGCATCAGTTAAAAATTTATGTTTTGGAATATTATGTAATTGTAGTTTCAGATAATCGTTTATCTTTCCTATCTTTATTTCTCCATTCGCCGTAACTTATTTTGATAGCTGGCAAAGGAGATTCTGAAGTTAGTGCAGGTAAATGCCCAGGCCAGTTTATCCTTTCAAAATAGGTAAGTAAATAAAACATGTTTGATGACATCAAACTGGTTTGAGTGAGTTTGGATATATTTTGTAGTTAAAGGTAGAAGTTCAAAGGCCATTCTGTTGCATTTTGCGAGTATGGGGAGCACCTGGTGGCTTCGTTACTGGTTTGGAATTTGTATAAACATGTGAACTTTGTAGGAGGGATGAGGAACCATAAAAGAAGCAGTAAATTTCAGTGCGGCTTATAAAATTGCCTAGGTTTTCTGAAGATGCATTCTCTAGTGCAATTATCTCTACTTTCATGGGTTTGTTTTGTGTAATGTGTGAAATGTAAGGCTATGTATACAGAATGTTTGATACATGTGGGTTATTTTTACATACTTAAATCATCCAACATATATTTGGCTATTCATGAAGTTTAACATAAAATCCAACCATAAGTATATATTATATAAAAACTTAAAAGAAGGAAAGATAGGAATGGAGAAAGGATTAGTTACTTAAATTAAAGTAAGCTGTACCCAAGTATATTTTTAAGAGATAATCTCTTTTTCTCAGGTTCTAAAAAAAGTTTAGCTATGTTATATATGGTCTGAAAAGACTTAAACTTGAATTTACCCATCTTGCATCTGGGTAAGTACGGAGATGGCAAGGGCTGTGCCTTGGGCTTTGGAAAGCGGAGTTCTCAAGTGGAGCTCCCAGGGCTGTACCCCATGCAGCACACAATGCAGCCATTGTTCTTTCTATTTGTCTGTTGCTTACCTGTTAATAACTATTGAGTAGTCTGTGATTATTAACAGATATTTAACAGCAGGGGCAGAGTAGAGTGTAGGGTCATTATGGACAATTTGGAATGTCAGCACTAAAGACATGATTTTAAAGGTTAGATCTAGAATTGCTGAAACTTTTGCCTGAAACTTTGGCAAGTGAGTAGAGCAAGGGATGGACTAGCACAGCCTTTTTAATTATTAGCCAGAGCGAAGTGAGTCAAGGTGTGCTACAGTGTTTTTCGTTTAACCTGATAATTGGCCAGCCCTAGTTAATTGGTTGAAAAACCATGAAAGGTTCTCAGCTGCACATGATTTCGGAATGTTCAACTTGCCTTGTGTGTGAATAAAAGGGTCCATGTTCTGGCTAATTAAAGTGCATTGTTCACACTCTCCTTAAAGCCAAGTGCCAGTAACAAGTTAAGTTTTAAGAGTTCTTGGAAGGTCCTTCTGAGGCGTGGTAAACATCTTGGTGACTGGTACGTATCTATTTGGAGTCTAGTTTTGAGAGCTGCTGAAAAAAAGAGTATTTTAAACTTCTAAGTGAGCATGGAGGTGTAAACTGATACCATGGAATTGCTTGAGCTAAAGTGAAAGATCATATTTACTGACACATATTACAAATGGGTTTTTTAAAACAATGTCTGTTTTGTACAGTGAGAGTAAAGTCTGCCAAGAGTAAAACAAAAAAGTTATATAGTGGAACAAAAGAAAAGGATACTGTGAAATAAATAATATCTATATAATACCATTAAAATACAAGGCTTCCTTTCCAAAATGTAAATATGAACTTTTAAAAGAATGTTTTAAAACTTGGATTTTACTTTGATCTGTCTAGTAACTTGGTACATGAAGTCATTATGGTTCTGAATATGTCTGCATCTAGGCTACTTCAATAAATAATACATCTGTATAGCATGCAGAAGATAAGTAAACCTGAAGGGACATTCTGTTTTAGCGATAGCATAGAAATTGTTTTTTATGATAACAGATCAAAACTAGTTCATTGGCAATAAGCAAAATGTTTTCATCCGTCAGTTTCTAAGGCTAGGATAACATTTAATATAAACTATATTTGTTCTAACCTATCACTTGTCTATGAAAACCAACGAGGGAATATAGGCAAAGGGGTAAGCTATAGAAACATTTAAATTGAGCATGGGATCTGATAAGTAGTTCGGGTTGTTTCGTTCTTGCTCTGAATGGATTTTGAACATAAAGAGAGATTGCATGGACTTAAAAATTGTTGTTTCTGACCTTAGTGGAGAGGCATGCATCTGAATACTGTTGGAGGACCAAAATGTTGCTTACAGGGATTTTATAAGAAAAGTAGGTACAATTCTTGTGCAAGGTAGGCTACCTCAATACTGAGATCTAGGGTGTCCTGTTAGTGCTTCCTGCAGTTATAACGTTTCAAAGGTGAACTTTTGGGGAGGTTAGTTTGTTGAGAGGTGGAAGATAATGGAATAAGTTGAACAAATGTCCAGAAAGATAGGGTTTAAAGTCTTTATAAAGACCTTGATATGTTTGTAGATGTCTTTTGCTATAGGACAAGGCCAGAAATGTTGCCCAAATAGTTTACAGGAAGAGATAACCTTAATCTACTCAGAGTGATGAAGAAGAATTATCTACTCACTTTAAAGACATTTTTGAAAGAGGGGCCTTTGGAGACCGCCACTAGAACTTTGTGGGATGGGCCGACTTGAATAACCGGGTCTCTTTAAGTGACATTGTGCGGTGGCTCTGCACAGCAGCCCAAAGCTAAAAGTGACTTGGTTGCGATGTGCTGGCTGTGCGGAGATGCCCAGATCTCCATTTGAGCTAGTGCTCCAGTGTTTTTGCTCCGAAGTCTGATGGTAGACTGTCTGGCTTTGACTTGCTTCCTGCCCACTTTGGGTGAATTTAAAAATCTGTTTGTTTCACTCGGCATCATCTGGCTGGACCTTACCCATAATTCCTGCATTTTAATTATGGGGGTTATTATAGGACAAGAGCTTCTTTGTAAAAGAGCATGCTTAATACTCTGGGGTCTAGCGTGACTAGCGGATATAAATTGTATGGAAGCAATTAAACTCGAAGGAAATGTCATGTGGGCTGAATTTAAACGTACAGACTTGTGTCATTGATTTTTTTTTTTAAACTTAGAGAAGGGTGGAGAGAGAAAAATAAAGGAAAGGAGAAGAGAAATAGGCCAACATAGTGAGGGAAGCATGTACAGAGACAGGAGAAAACGAGTCATTTTAATCATTTGGTTAAAAATCCCAAGTCCAGAGCCAGTATTATGCTAATGCCTTTGCCCTTCATGTGAACTCTCTAACAATACAAATATTAGGGAATTATACTCTATTTGGGAGCTTGTATCCCTTTCCAGTAGGTCACCTTCCTCTCAAGGCACATGTGTGTGTAACAGTGGAGTGATTTTCTGAGAATGTGAATAAACGGTTCTGAAGGCAGCCCGTAGTGATTGTAACTGTGCTGCTCTCTCTCGTTTTCTATTTTATCTTCATGGCCTCTGCATATTTCATACAGACAGGCTTGTCTTTGGACTTTTGCTTAAGAGTTTGTGTCATTTCTCTCACTGGCCTGGAATGTCCTCCATCTCCCTACTTGGTCTGTTAGGACTCAGCCAACTCCATCGCCCCACTAACACCTTATTGGACCATCAAACTGAAAGGTGTCTCTTCCTCCAGATCTCCAGAGTAGTTTGATATGCACAGGTAATTTGGAAATTAATCATTTCTCTTGTCCATTCAAATGTTGTAGAAGGCTTGTTCAATGAATGGCTTTATTTCCTTCCCCCCACATGTTAAGTCTTAGAATACGGACTTGGTCTTGTATTGTCCCTCATACCCATCATACATTGGTACCAGGGAATATTTGTCGAGATCGGTGCTGTTGTTGAACATGCTGTTGAAATAAAACATTACTGGGTGCTCAGAGGCAGAAATGGATGCTTTTAGGTTGGATGTAGCAGTACAATAAGTTTGACTTGAAATTGGCTGTTAGAAATAATAGACAACCATTGAGTATTTGCTCCAATGGAAAGTGCTTGTGCTTTGTTTTCATCCTTTGTACTGTGAACTCCTCTGGGCCAAGAACCAAATATTATCCCTTGTAGCTCTCCATTGCCTGGCCCAATGCCTGGCACACAGAGTAAGAGATCGATTAATATTTTTTGAAAGAAAGGGAAATAATTTTTTATTTCTCCATTATTTAGATCATCTGGTATTTCTTTCTTATTGCAATAAGCCGATAGGTATCTATTGAGCACATACTATGTGTAGGATACTGGTACCATGCTTTAGCATAGCAGGTACACATAAAGTATATTACACTTTAGGATATATTTTATTTTTTTGTATTTAAATATTAGTATAACTATAAATTCTAAGAAATGACTTCCTTAAACAGAACAATGATGATCCTAGAGGGGCAAAGTTGCTGGTAAGAATCCAGTATATTTGTCTGTTTCCAGGTTATTTCTACATTCCACTCCACGCTGCAAAACCAGCGCCCCAACCTGTCCTCCTCCCCTCTCCCTACTTTCAAATGATCCTAAGATTGTAACCTTTCCAAATAGAGCTGGAGAGGTAGTAGACTGTTTAGGTTTCAAAGGATTTTTCAGGATGC